>SNQJ01S0401962.1:0-10528 GCA_010110895.2 Picea sitchensis | reverse complement strand
TTCACACCGTCAGGGTATCCAACAAAAATGCACTCAGTGCTCTGTGGATCAAGTTCCTTCCTCTTTTCAGAGGGAATCTGGGCCCATGCAAGAGAACCAAAAATGCGAAAGTGGGTCACTTCCGGTTTGAGGTCGCTCCAAGCCTTGTAGGGGGTATTATCCTTGAAAAATATATGGGGAGATATGTTTTGGATGTATGTTGCACAATTAAGTGCTTCAGCCCATAGTCTCTGTGGTAGTGACTTTGCATGCAACATGCAAGATGTCATCTCCTTTAGAGATCTATTTTTCCGCTCAACAACTCCATTTTGTTGCGGAGTGTAGGGAACTGTATGTTGCAACTGAATCCCTGCCTCATGGAAGATATTATGGATCTCATGATTTACATACTCTCCCCCGTTATCAGTTCATAGGACTTTGATCTTCTTTCTGGACTGTGTCTCAACCAAATATTTTAAATCTTTGAGGTGTTGAAAGACCTCAGATTTTTGCTTGAGAAAGTAGATCCATGTAAAACGTGAGAAATCGTTAACAAAAATGAGAAAAAACCTCGCTTTGTTGATCGATGGATGCGGAAAATGACCCATGAGGTCACTGTGGATCATATCTAAAGGTGTGGAAGCTTGCTGAGACTTTCCCTTGTCGAATTTCTCTTGAGGGTGTTTTCCGAGAACACATCCCTCACATAATCCCTTGGAGAAATGGATGTTTGGTAGACCATCAACTAATTTGTGCTTGCTAAGTTGTTGCATGTATCTGAAATTAAAATGTCCAAACCTTTCATGCCATATCCTACTACTTTCATCAGCATGAGTAAGCAGTAAATCAAAATCAGGTTCAATGAATTCAGAAAATGTATACAATCTAGACTAATGATTTACCTCACCGGTTGTAACCCTGGAGTTGGTTTGCATGTCGTAGATGTCCACGGAATTTTGTGTGAATATGAATTTCTTTCTGGTGCCAGAATTCATCATCTGATATACAGAGAGAAGGTTGACAGAAAGCTTTGGAACATGCAACACATTCTTGAAACTTCCATTGATGAGTTCAATCCTTCCTTTGTCGGTGACTTCGACAGAATATTTGTCTCCCATTAGAATGGGAGGAACTTTGCATGCATCCAAATAATAATAGACTTCTTCTGATGCAGCCATGTGATGTGATGCTCCTGAATCAATGATCCAAGCATCAGGAGAGGAGTTGATGGAAATCAAGGCATGGCTAGAATTGCCTTTCTTGGAATTTGGATCTTCTCGCTTCTTCTTCTTTGCACCCTCGGGGATGCAATCTCCAAGGTTGTTTTGTTGAAGTATCTGAGACATCAAATCTATTTTTTTTTGCATGCATGCGGATTTCGAATGGAATCCTTTGTGACAGTATGTGCATTTCTCTCCTTTTCTTCCCTTTTCTTCCCTTTTCTCCTTTGGATCCAAAGGCATCGGTGAAAGGTTTTGTGTACCCTTCCTTCTTTGGATGTGCATGAGCTTTCCTCTTATCTTTATCTTTATATTTTTTATATTTTTGGCTGCCATCATGCACAGTGAGTCCATGTGCCCTTGGGCCTTTGATTTCTCCCATGTTGATGAGCTTGGCTTGCTCTTGTGTCAATGATTCGATAAAGTCCTCAAGAGAATACATATTCCAGGTGGCTCCAGAGGTGAATCGGACAGTTTGGAATGTAGATATGAATACATAAAATTCAGGACCAAGCTTGGAGAGAATGGTGAGAACCATTTGTTTCTCCTCTGTTGATTTATCGACCCTGCAAGCTTTGATTTGCGACAGTAAATCCTTGAATTTTGTAAAGAAATCTTGGATAGTGTCGAAGCTTTTTGGATCCAATGTGAGCAGCTCCACCTACAACATGTGTACCCTCATCTCATCCTGATTACCAAAGAGAAATTCCAAGGTTTTCCAGGCTTCATTGGGAGTCTTACAGGAAGATATGTGAAAAAGGAGATCGAGAGAAATAAGATTGCAAATTGTTCTGAGTGCCTCATCCATGCGATTTAAGTACTTGGATTTTTCTATGGCTGATGTCGGTTCTATATCTGTATTCATGGTTAACCTATACAACCCTCTGGATCGGAGATGTATGGCTATTTTTTCCTTCCATGCAAAATAGTTGTAAGGTGTAAGAATGAATTATTTTTGGAATTCCATCTTTCCTCACTTTATTTTCAGTGTATCTTTTGTACTTGGGTACCTAACATGGCCTCATTTCTGGGACCCAATCTTTATTTTCACCATAGTGATGTTAAGGGGGGGTGTTTGAGTTACTTCACACACACCTAGGATTTCTTTTTCCTAAGGTTATTCCTTGTTTATTATTCATAATTAGTCATTATCCAGTCTTCTATATTTTAGGGGAGAATATTCCACCTGGAGAATATTCTCTTTCAGTTGACACTTCAGTTTGACTAGTTGAGTTGAGTTTAGATGTTGCATTGGGATCATCACCATGCAACATTGAGATCGTCACCATGCTAATTCGACATTGCCTTGTTATCATCACCAGAGTGGCACATTAGCTTTGATTCCCTAAGTTAACTCCTCACTACTCTTTGTTCAGTCAGTTAATTGAAGACTAGTTGACTAGTTAACTCAACTAGGTGGCAGTTCACTCCCGTAACTGCCTGAGAGACTAGAATAGGTGGAAGTTCACTCCCGTAACTGATGGTGTGTGTCCAAATCCCTCTAGATCACCACTATGGTGCATTGGTTCACCTCAATTTGAACTCATTAAGATATACAAAGTATATCATGTGTAAATTATTCACACATTTGCAGAGAGAAATGGAGAAAGAAGAAGAAGGAGAGAAAGAATGGAAGAATTCTCATTAACCGTTGTGAATAATGAATAATTTACACATGTTATACTCTGTATATATCAATGATTTCAACTTGAGGTGAACCAATGCACCATATTGGTGGTATAGTGTGATCTGGACACACACCAGCAGTTACAGGAGTCAACTGCCACCTAGTTGAGTTAACTAGTCAAATAGTCTTCAGTTAACTGACTGAACAAAGAGTAGTGAGGAGTTAATTCAAGGAATCAAGGATAATGTGCCACTCTAGTTATGATACCAAGGAAAGGTCGAATTAGCATGGTGATGATCCCAATGCAACATCTAAACTCAACTCAACTAGTCAAATTGAAGTGTCAATTGAAAGAGAATATTCTCCAGGTGGAATATTCTCCCCTAAAATATAGGAGACTAGATAATGACTAATTATGAATAATTATGAATAATAAACAAGGAATAAAATTAGGAAAAAGAAATACTAGGTGTGTGTGAAGTAACTCCAACATGCTCCTTTTAATTTCTCTATTGTTCTTGGTTTTCCAAATGTTGTTCCTACTATCAATGAGTGGGGTGATTTTTTGCCCATATTTAGAGAACATAAAGATGACAACCATGTCGAGCATCTCTATTAGTTTCATGAAGTCATGCATCAGTGGGAAATACATCATGAGGATGTATTATTGAATATGTTCATGTTCTCATTAGTGGGAGATGCTCGTGAGTGGTATCCCTCCTTGCCCCCTGCTAGCATCTCCTCCTTGGAGCAATTTCATACAATTTTCAATGCTCATTGTCAAAGGTATTATTCCTCTAAGTTAATCTATCATAATTGTTGTGAGGAGGATAGATATGGTGTTCAAAACATAGTTCATCCTTGCGAAAGATGTGAGGATGAGGGGTATACCTCGGAGGAGTTGTTAAAACTGGTAAAATCTCTTTCTGCAAGGATGGAGGAATTGAAGGAATATTTTGCTCCCCGCTCTTACGAAGAATATGCAGAGGATATTCCAGTCCTTGAAACAGATGTTCTTGGCATCCCTTCTTATGATGAAGAAGTGGTTTCGAATACTGACCAAGAACAAACAAATTTTGATGGATATCCCAGCGAAGTTGACGAAGAGTAGAGATTTTCCATGGTTCCTGTTTATGATGATTTTGAATCTGATCCTCGTCAGAGCCATGAAGGAGAAAAGAAGGAGATAAATGTGCAGCTTGTCTCCTGTCCGGAGCCTATAAATGAGAATATATCACCTGGGATTAGCCAATCTGCATCATTCCTCCACCCACATGTACACTCTGAGAACATCGAATGACGAGTGAGCAATAATGAAGGACAAGAGGTAGTTTCTTACCAGTTGAGATTTCCTGATTAAAAATTTTGTGACCCTGTGGGGTTATATATGTAGCTGAGTTTTCCAAAAGAATTGGATCCTGAAATTATTCATCTTATCATCATTTAGGGCATTGTCGGTGTTCAAAACCATGTTTTCCTTATGCTTTCATACTTCCTTTACCTTTTGTTGATCATTTACAGTGAGAAGAAGAGCTATATTACTAGACAGTTTGGGTGGCTATGGTGGAAGTTTTCTTTCACCTAGCGCTTTGTAAAAAATCAGTTAGCCTAGGATTGTACATAAATAAGCTCCTTCTATAGCCCATGTGTCTTTTTTTCATTTTTTTTAGTAGAGTAGTGTACATATTTCCCTTTTTTCTTCGGTGAAAGTTTTGAGCTAGACTCCATAGCCCAACAGCTAAGCCACTAGAACTGTGAATTCTTGGCAGCTCATAGGGAGCATGCCATCCCCTATGGAGCCAAATGTTATTACATAAGTTTTCTAAGGGTTGCAGGGTGACCTAGTCCTTTGCTTGCGCAGGTATCAGCCTTGAGCTTAAAGCGCAGCTTTCAAAACAATTCATTTTGGGCTTAAAATGCAAGCAGTAGGCAGGTTTAATCTTTCAACGGTGGAGATTCCTGGAGTAGATCAAATCAGTGGCTCATGAAAATTCAAAATTTTGAAGTTGCACGAAGTATAGTGCCATTGAAAACCCTGAAACCCGAAGCAAGAATGAGCCCTATATCTTGAGGGGTGACAGATGGCAACCGATCCGAAGGTTCATGGAAATAGGCTTCAGGAGTTTTGAAAGGAGAAGTGTTGAAGCCACCGAAGTGCCAAATCCTCTGAAGCATCGAAGTCTCGAACTCTCTGAGGTCCCTAAGTGAGCATGATTCAACCGATCTAGAAGGACATGTGGAGACATATCAACAAATTCGTACTTTTATGAATCAGAGGTTTTGCGGGGAGTGAGGCAGAAAATCCCCTAAAGGCGAAATCCCAAAGCGCCTTTGAGAATAGGCGCCTGGTCACAACCCATGGTCATGTGGAAAGAGGGTCCGGGAGGAAAGGGATAGTGCCCATTGCATAAGGATGGTCGGTTCGGAGTTCCGAAAAAGCAATCGTATCCGTCTGTCATGAAGAAGATCTGACCGTCGGTCTGAGCAAGATGATTTCGCTAACTCGGGTATCAAGAAATCTGGAGTAGGGGAGGTGAAGACTCCCCAAGCGAGAAATATAGAAGAACCATGTGGGATAAGAGTCAGGTCACATCTTGAGGTTACAGTGAGAAAGGGCCAAATATACATGGCACGCATCCACTGCTCTGCATCCAGGACTATTAAACGCCAAATTTGGCACCATCTCCATGCGAGGTCTTATGTATCCCAAATTTGGTGGATGGATAAAATATTCAGCGGTGGAATCACAAATAGCAGAATCGTCCCATCCACAGATCTCGATCAGACCAATGGAATCAATTTTGTATGCTCATTCAACATCTCATTTAATCACAGCAAGTAGTCATCCCTTGGTTATCTGGCCCGGTCTCGATCCTGAGGAGATATCAGTTAATGAAAATAGAGCTAGTGGTTGAAACCTCATCTCACTCCATAAATGGAAGGTGTGGAAGGACTGGTTGTGGGGACTAAAATTTCATCCCATGGTACCCCTGTGGAAAGATTTTCCTGTAGACCCATGCCAATCTGAGCTCGCATATGACAGAGAGATACATGCATAGTCTGACAGAAGACTGCTCAGATGCAATGCTTTGAATGTAGTGATCAGATCACACTCCTGATAGTTGGGGACTGATCTAATTATAAATGTTAGTTTTTATATTTTGTTAAAGTGGTCAACTGGTTGAGCAGAGCTCCCTATTTTGTAATGTTTGGATGCCAGAGTTGTTCTCTGCTTATGTATCAAATTTGAGACTTTCAGATTAATAAAATTCACCCTCTTTTCATCTCTTTGTAAAACACTGTGATAAAACACTCGGGCATGGACGATCGATTCGATGGTTGTGATTCTATTGTAATGTAGGTTTGATTATAATGGTATCATCACCAGTTTTAGTCAGCTCCATTGTCATCTTATTTCTCCTCACACTGAATGACTCAGGCATGGAGGATCCAGTCGAGTTGTTGTAGTTGCATTATGATGTAGGTTTGATCATTATGTTTTTGTGACTATGTTCCTGTGACATATTTCAGTGTCTGAAGCTTGAGTTCAAGAGTTCTCTTGAGCCTGAGTTTTTCTTCACCAGGCTTCTTGAAAGCCCGACACCCATAGCAGTCTTGTTCACCCCTCTCACTAAGTCTTCCCTCTTCTCACACTTAAACTCAATTCACTGACTGAAGTTAATGTGGCCCTCACTTCCCTGTGCATTTCTTGTCCAGTTCTATGTTGAAATCATTCTTGTATTGAGTTTTCTCCATTTTGACCTCCACTCGTATAAATCAAACATCCACGAAACACTCAGATGGGTACTGGGCTTATCCTCCCACAATCTGAGTGTGACTCTTAGTGTTAACACACACCCATTCACAATTTCCAAATTATGCCTGGGTTTTCTTTTTGAAGGATTGGGTTAGATCTTTGTGTTGAGATTGTGAACTATTGTATCAAACTTTCCTCATTTGGTTCCAAAGGTCGATGATCTAAATTTGTATTATTATTTGAATTGGTGAATTATGTGAGAATTCATTTTTCTTTCATTTCTATTGATATACAGGTCTCTTTCTCTTTCTTAAAGATGGCCTTGTTTCGAGCCAAACAAATTTTCCAGCAAAGATATTTGTAAATAGTCGTCGAGAATCTTATTAGGAGTGGCTTGTTTTTTAGCATTCCTTTGTAGTTTTTACTCCACAATGTAAGCATTTCTTTCCAAGATTTGGGTCAAAATTCTCTATGACTAATTCTTGCAAAGGAATGATGCCAGACCTAGATAGAGAAACTATAATCAAAGAAGAGATGGTGGGATGTCTCTTTATTCGATCGACATTATGCACATCGATATGGGCCTTGGAATCCCCTTTTTGTAAGTTTTCAAATGTCAAGATATTTTGGTGGACCATTAACCAACTAAATATGTTGACCTCGGGGATGCCATGTGAATGCCAAACTTGTTTCTATATAAGTGAATGTTGAGAGAGTGGGAGGGATTGGTTCTTATGAAGAAATATGTTCCCTATAGAGTATTATGAGGCTCCCCATCCATGTTGATCAAGTGAGGAGAGGTCCCAAGGTCCACATCCTTTGAGTGAAAACAAGAAAAAATGGGATAAGAGGTTGTATCCAGGGAGAAGGCGATCTAATTGACCACCCAATCCAATGATTAGAGCTCATTGACCAAATGGATATATAAAGCATTGTGTTGATATTTTGATCATCCATCCAAATTTTTAAAGGGAGAAAATAATGGTTTTGTCCGAGATGTTTGTTCCTGAATATTCCATCTTTCCAAATATCTTTCTGTTACCATTCCTTGGAATCCAAGTAATTTTGTATTGGATTATTGGAGCAACTGTCTTAAGAAGCTTCCAAACATGATATCCTCTTTCGTTTCTTAGCGGGTCATCAATACATTGATTCAAGGCTCCCTGAAAATATGTTTCGAAGAGGATATTCTTCCTCTAGTCCATCTTACATGTAATCATTCTCCAAATAATTTTTTCCCCTGGGGATAGATTCATGATTAAAGGATATTTTACCCCTGATCGCCTCTTTCTTTTGGAGCTCTTACAATCTTCCAGTTTATCAGATGGAATTTCTTAGTGTTTGTTTTCCCTACTTGCCAAATTTTTTTTATTACTTCTTGTGTGAATTGTTGCATTATTCATGTTGGTTCTAGCATTATTCCTATTAGTGATAGCATGGTCGAGCACTGAAATATTTGGAGAGAAAAGTAAACCAATTTTATTAGGAAAACTTAGCTAGCATGATTTAACCATTGAGATACCCCATTGCTAGAGTTYGGAATTGATTTTGTTGATGACACTATTCCATGACGGTGTCGTTAGGTCACTCAACGAAATATGAATTCCAAAATATTTGAAAGAAGTCTAATATTCTTGACATGGGAACATAAGTATGCATGAAATAGATTGAATAAGTGAAGTATTACATTCCGACCAAATTTTTTCCTTTTGAGGTTGTTGATATTTCCACTGGAAGCCCTAGTAAAAAGATATGAGATCAATTTGTATCTCTCAACAATTATAAAAGAGGCACATCCCAAGAGAAGAGTATCATATACAAATTGACAGAGTGACTCCCCTAACAATTTTGATCCTTTGAGAGGTTTCATGATAATCTTTCATCTTCCAAATTTATACTCAACGATTTTTCCATGATGATATAGAGCAAAGGGGATAGGGGAATCCTTGTTTCAACCCATGAATTCCTCTAAAGAAGGATGTGGGTATCTTGTTAACCAGGGGAGCTATCCATCTATTATCAATGCATGAGGAAACCCATTGAATAAAATAAAGACAAAAACAAAATTTAATTTATACATCAAACAAAAAGAAACGTCTTACTCGACATTCTCCATGTTGATTTTAATAATAATTCCTTTGTCCTGATTGTTGAGTCTCCATTTTGACATGTATAATGCCCTATCTTACCTTGTATTCAAGCCCTTTTTTCCTATGATATAAGCCTATACTTGACTGTTTCCTCCAAAAGCATACCTAATGACCTTGTTCATGTACACAAGAGGTAACGCATGATTAAGGCATATTTTGTTTAATTTTCTTGAGTTAATTCAATTAAAATGCTTGATTTTGTATAATCCCAATTGTTTTACTCCTAAGCAGTCTATTTCGGTACCTCAACATTGATCTGATACCAACAGACCCGCACAACAGTGATCTGGTACCAACAGAATTGATCTGGTAATGCCCTGAGCTATTCCGGTACCAAACAACTATGCATATTTCGATACCAGTGTGATTGTGTTATTCCGGTACCAAAAAAATGCGCCTATTCTGGTACCAGTGCGACTGTGCTATTCTGGTACCAAACGACTATGTGTATTCCGATACCAATTGCTATTTCCAGAAATCATTTGTTGGATGAATCTGTTGTTGAATATTTCAAGAGCGCAGTTGGACCGAAGCTTCCAAATCAGTTTTCAAGACCACGATAGACTTCATCACTCATGCACTTCATGTCATGAGGATGAAGTCCATTCCTAAATATTCGATATGTAATTCCAATTGTAATATTTTAAAACTGTTTCATAATTATCCTTAGATCTTGATAGTAACGGCTTACTTTCTTTATAAGGGAGATTGTATAGGTGATAGAGACATGTGTATTGATGTAATGAAGCAGTAGCAAGAACAGAGATACGTATGGATGTAATGAACAAAATGATGCATATTGTTTTGATGTACGAGATGATGAGCTGTTGATTCGATTTACCATTTGGAGAAATACAAATGATCTGTTATCAAATTGTTGGGTATGATTAGAACGATTTAGTCTGTTATCTTTTTAGAGCTTCCATGTTGGAATCAGGAAGGGCCCACCATTCCGATATGGTAAGATTAATGTAAAATACAGTTCAACTTTATATTCCTGTACATGTTTGTTTTATTCCAACACTCAATTGTGTGTATCTTGCACCTGTTATTTTGATTTCTTGTTTGAATTAAAATAAGAATTCATAAAATGTACCTATTGTGTTGGATCTATATAATTGTTATATCTTTTGAGTAAATTGTGAATGGGATTGTATTAGTGTAATTTTTATAAGTATGGCGCACCAGATATTGAGTAATTTTACTTAGTTTCATAAATAGTAATTTGTGTTCAGATAGTTGTAGAGATTTATAAAAGTTTGCATTCTTGAAATTGTGTTCTTTATAGAGACTTTCGTAATTTACTTTGAAATTTCAAGTGTGTTAATACACGAAAAATTAAGATCCCATCATTCACCCTACATGGACTATTAAATGGAGAATCTTAATACACCTAATGTTTCCTGTATAGGAACAAAGAGGTTTTTCCAGAATTGATTAAGTTATGAATGATTTCCTTTTAAATGTTATGTGCAGAAAGTTGATTACTGCTTTTGATTGCTACAGGAAATAAGATCTTAAGTTCATATCTCTAATTCATAAGCCTCTAATGAACAGACTTGTCACCGAATAAAGAACCTTTTGCTTGATTGTTTGCTTCAAAATTTTTATTATCAGTTTTATCTTCTAAGTTTGAAACAGAGTGTTAATTGTTGATTGGTTTAGTTGCTACAAGGGACAGATTCAAAGTCCATCCTTTTATTTCATGAGCCTGTAAATGGAAAAATTCATTACTTGAGCAAGAACCTTTATATCACATGCTTGTTGGATTCAGTTTATGAGTTTTGTTTTCTGA
>SNQJ01S0400722.1:0-12951 GCA_010110895.2 Picea sitchensis | reverse complement strand
AACTGAGTGATTCGAAGTTGTAACAGAGTTGGATGTGTAGTTATGTGAGTTGTGAAGTAGTTTAACTCAGTTAAGTGAGTTAAGCTCAGTTGTACTAGTTGTAACTGAAATTACACTAGTGAGAGATCAGTGAATTAATTATTAATTAATTCACAATTAGTGATCTCACATGAAACTGAAGATTTACCACTGTTAACTACATGCATGTCAGATCCAGTGGAGACCCAGTCGAGATAACAGGTGAAAGGGACAGTTTGACTATCAATTGTGACATTAGGGAGTGCACTCATGCAACCACACACACGGTGGATGTGCCCATGAGGATTGCGCAACCCAGGAAAGAGGAATTCATTCATTGCAAGGATTTCCATTAGCAGGGATTTGTGCAGAGGAGGCAGGTTGTCTGTAAGAAAAAATTGGCACATGAATTTGTCAATTTTTGTATGACAGTGTGACACGATTGTATATTGTACTGAGAGCTCTTGGATTAGAGTTTTGTATGATATTGTTTCATGATTCATGATATATACATAATATATGATAGTGGGGTTTTAGATTTATTCTTTCTCGGTAAAACATCTGTGTTATGGGTGAGTGATATTTCTTCTTGATATTGCAATTGGCGATCATGTTTTAAATTCCGCAAGAATATTTGTAGAAGAAATTATGTATTTAACAGTGGCATATAATTGTTAGATCAAGAGAATCTAGGCAATACATAATTTTTATTAAAATTTCTACAGAACTTTCCCTTTGACCTTTTCAAGTCACGAGTCAGGGAAAGGTTGATTCCTATCCACGCATCCCTCCTGATGGACGGTTAGGATTGTTGTGGATTTTCCACTTGCAAATTTCTAATGTATGTGGATCTATGA
This sequence comes from Picea sitchensis, assembly GCA_010110895.2. NCBI lineage: Eukaryota > Viridiplantae > Streptophyta > Pinopsida > Pinales > Pinaceae > Picea > Picea sitchensis. The sequence continues at coordinate 12,076 of SNQJ01S0400722.1, read as the reverse complement.
TATGTTTCCTTTTCGATGGATGGTCCTGATGATGTCGAGGCTTCACGTATCGCAATTTACACACTCCTGTGCAACTCCAAAGGGTTTTAAACCTTGTTCACGTTCCCTGGATCCAACCACTGTTGGTCCACATGCTCAGATCTGATGGCCCAGTTTTGATCTCTTCTGGGCACTCTCCTAAGTGTCTAGACATGGATTCGATGGTCCATATCTTCTCCTTTACAGATTATCTACGACCGCGGTTTTATTCTACGGCTAACCCTCCTGAGCTTCGTAACATGACCAAGTAACCCCTTGGCACTCAAAAACATTCTAAGGTTTGAAATTAGTTCTCTAGACACAATTTCCACTTGATACCTTGGGTCCAAAGACCACTTATCTGGCCCATCCAGGCTCAATGTTGAAAACATGGCTCTGATACCATTTTGTAACATCCCTCGACTATCAACCGCACTGTCGGGCAACGCTACTTCACGGAAACATTCTCATACTTATGTAGTATGCACTTAAATGAAGTTAAATGGATTAACAGAGTAAAAACATAATTATTGCTAACATACAAAATTAATGGAATCAATAGTAATATCATTGCAACGAAATACATGATATTATTACAAGTATCGAGGACATGCATTTTAATTGAAATTAATATACATGCATATACTTATCTTTGAAACTGTAATACAACATCAACTACATGAAGACCTTCCAAAAACCTCCCAGCCTTAGACTATGTTGTTCGACACTCTTAGCAGTAGGTCACCCCCAAGATGGGACTAAGCTCCACCGGGAAAGGGAATCCTAAGCTAGGCAAGGTCAACGGAAGAAACACGGTTTATGAGGAAGGATTCTCTCCCAAGAGCCACTTATGCCCACTGCTCATAGACTCTCATTCCCCACATGCCTATCCCACCCCAGGAGTGTACACCTTCACTGTCACCAAGAAAGTCCTTCGGCTGCTAAACCTCATGTGCCTTCGACTTCAGCAACAGACTGGACCGGAATTCTTAGAGATCTATGGTAGCTATAGAACTCCTTCTAGGAGTTCTCACTTCCTCTGTGCACTCTCTCATCTGGAGAGAGTCACTCATAGGCCTGACAACCTGCTTCTTCAACCACAACCACCTCTCTCACCTGGAGAGAGTGTTGCACACATGCCCGATAGCCTGCTTATTCAACGTCGTTCCAACACAAGGACGAAAACAAGGCTCAACAAGGAACGTATGACGGTATCCAATCACACTCAACCAAGGGATTGCATGGCCACAACATCCCACAGTTATAACACACACGACATAAACAATTTCTCATGTTTCACAGAAGACACTGGTCGGCTTCAGAGGTGTGTGGCTATGCAGAGGTCTAGTGTAGAGACAAAATAGTTCTCAGGAATGATTCCAGTGAACTCAAACGGAGTATGGAAGGTTCAAAAAATGACTTAGGTGACGGATTTCGGGTCTCAGGTGCATGCATGAACATTGCAAAGGATGAATATAACACCCACATAATTCACAGGAATACACCAGTCAACTTCTGGTTCTGGTTTTCAGGATTGTGTGATAGGAGAAATAAGCAGAGGTCATTCACAAACTCCCCATGGTTCAGATAGCCGATGATAGAATGGAGGATGAATCCCTATCATAGCTAAATTCCTAGGTTAAATTGCATGTGCCTAGGTTGACACATGTCTCCCATGAGGTTTCATGCATTCCATCAACATGCATTCCCTTTTTCTCACGTTCCCCCCTTCCAGGAACTTAGGATAAAAACCTACATTTCACACCACTTTGGAATAATAATAAATTGTTATTCCCAAGGAATTAAGCCCCTAAGATTATCCCTCCTTTCCAACCTTTCAGCCCCCCTTTCCCTTACCCACCTTGTGGAAGCTTAGTCCCCCATCACTCTTTCTTCATGGTCAGTCTACACACAACTATGTTTAACCTTTATTAATGTTCTGCATATTACATATACAAAAAAAGGCTCATGGCCTAATAAACACATAAGCCTACCATATTATCAATACTCGGCTCACCAGCCTACATTACATGCTTTACAATTCATAATCATGATTACAACAGGGCTTGTCCTTGGGGATAATATAGTTACACCCTTGTATATGATATTACTACTTGATCATCTTAACGAAGGTTGTTACACTTACCTCTATAGAACGAAGTTGGATAATTCGCTAATCCTTGGAGTGAAAATTTACTGATGCTCACTGTTTGAGTTCATATGGAAAATTTGTGCGTTGGCTTCAATACCTTAATTAAGGTTGGAAATGGTTAGCACCTTTACCTCTTGTGCGTTCTTAGGTATACCTTGTTGAGAATCGGTTCTTTGTAGTTTTTCATAGAGATGAATGGTGATTTGCGCAATAGTTTATTTCGTTAAGTAAATAATTATTGGCGTTGATAAATGTTGTTAGTGATTGATTGAACTTGGCGATCATAAGTTACTTCATGTTAATGTTGTATCTAGTTGTTCTAAATATTTGGTAGTTAAAATTTTTATTCATGTTAATTTCTCGAGTCTTCTTACTTGAAAACTAAATCAAGCGGTTGTTTTAAAAATATATATATATAATAAAAATATAAACTACAACTTGTATTCACTTACTTGATGATTAGTTTATGGAAGGGTGGTTACATATGGTACTAGAGCAGGGTTCTACTTTGTGACACTGGACTCATTGCGACTTCCAATGCTTTTGTTTACATTTAGATATATCACTAATATAAATTGAAATTTTTTTCATGCAGGAATTATGGTAAGAAGACAGAGAATGAGTAGACATCGGGGTGCAGGAGGAAGAGGTTTGCCTCCTCCAAGTACATTGAAACCTGATGGATCTTCTCCATAGGGAGAAGAGAAAACTACTAAGCAGGAGCAAGTTGCAGTGGGCAATGTCATGGGAATGATGAGGTCTTTTCAGAGGATGCTTGAGGTGTTGATAAATCGCCTTGATCGCAATGAGGGAAGGGAGTCTGTGATAAATGAGGGTTTTCAACTCCCTCATGTAGTTAGTGGTAGAATTCATAGAGAAATCTAGAAGGTAAATTTTCCCGAGTTCTTGGGCTCCACAAACAGTTTAGCCGTTGAAGCTTGGTTGGAGAATATGGAAATGTGTTTCACATTGCGTGATTATATCTCCAACATGAAGGCCTGCATGGTGGTCTTCCAATTGAAAGGGAGTGCACTTCTTTGGTGGAAGACACTCTTACCATAGCTGAATATGGCCGTCAAAGACATGTCATGGGAATTGTTCAAGGAGATATTCTGAGAGAGACACCTATCTCAGGAGTTTATTGAGCACCAACTCAATGAATTCAATACTTTATGATATGGAAACCATACAATACCTGAGTATGAGGCTATATTTATGGAGTTGTTGAGATATGATCCACATCTAAACACTAATAACTTAAAGGTGAATAAGTTTTTGTTCGGTCTCAACTTCAACATTCATGCTAAGGTGAGGATTTTGATGCCTCAGACTTTGCATGATGCAATACATAAATCTTTTATCACTAAAAAATATTTGAACAATGGGGGTCAAGGTAGGACTCCTTCCAGGCAGACATGACAAATGCCACTTAGATTTTCACAACAACCGACACCCGTTAGACAAACTTCTGAGAACTGTGATACACCCATAGGAATTATATTTTCTAGACAATATTGCTAGCGGGGAAAATCCCCCTATTACTATACTGGGTTAGAGTATAATTAGATTATTGATCTCCCTTAAAAGACAATGCTATTTATAAACTACCCCAAACAATTTGGCCTTAAAATATAAGATAAGGAAAAGAGGGTGTACCTTAGGTCCTTTCAACTGGTGTTGATATCCTTCTCCTTTGTATCTTCTTGGACTGCTAGTCTCCTCCCAAAGCTGACCTGAAAACAATTTAGACAAAAAAAATACAAGATATTATATCTCTACTTATCAATGTTAGGGTCTAGATATAAATTTGAATGCATTAATCAAATAAGCACAAAAACACAATATTTGGGACCTAAACAAAATTCTTTTATCCATATGTGAAGATTACAAAAAGTTACAACCTTCTTGTCAGCAGACGCTCCATGAGCTAGGTCTAGGCTCCTCTTAATGTTTCTCCAAGTGCATCATCCCAATGCCTTCCCTCACAATCAACTGATCACTTTAGGGAAATGGAAAGGATTGTATATGACAGAGGGCTAGAGAGGGAATGTTGAGGCCAAATCTCAGAAAGGGATGCAATACTTGGAATAAGAGGGGGAAGGGATTTTGGTAGAATTTATCTGTTCTCATGCTTGATGATGGAATGAGACCCCAAGACCTCCTTTTATATGACAAAAGGATAGTTATTCAGTTTGGGGATGGGATACAACGAGTGAATTGGTTGGGAAACCCTTGATATCCCGTAAACTTTGTCGAATTCCTTGCAACTTTTGGAGGTAAACGCAGGTTGTTTAGTATGCCACTAACATATGCACATGGGTTGTCTAGTATGAAACTAGCATATGTGCGAGGTAATTAGTGCAGCAGGGCATGTACGTGCTCCAAAAAATGGTTTTTTAAAGAGATATCCTCAACAGTAGTTTGGCAAATTGTGCAAATAGAAAGGCCAATACCATGTATCCATAGGTAGGGAATTTTAGGGCTATAACACATGTAGACTGAATACCAGTAAAAGGACTCTGTATAGAGCACCACAACAACAACAACCACATCGTCCTCAGTAGAAACAAAAACATATATATGTTCTGTAGAATATATCGAGGCCTCATAACCCTAGACTAGCAGATTTTTCCTCTGGAACTAGGAGCACCGACCCTAAGAACATATGATGGACTTGTGGAGAGCCACACTATCAAATAGATAGTCCTATTGAGAAGGAAATAGATGTTGTATCAACAAGACAGACAATAATGGGATATTTGGGCAAGGACCATAATATTCATGCAGTGGTGAACAACTACCAGGCTGAGCATCATTCTATAGTGCTCGAGACGTTAGGTATGATAACATATCAACATTTTAGTATTTTGATAGATCTAGGAGCTACTGAGTGTTTCATTTCTAGTGTTGTGCTTAAAATAATTAAGGTGAAGGTAGTCAAACAAGATGAGTTTAGATATGTAGAAATGGCATCTGGTGCCAAGCAAAAAGTTGGAGGAAAGATTAAGGATTGTAACATTAACTTGGGTGAATTCGTCGCAAATGTAAACCTTTATGTCACAACCTTGGGATCCTACGACATTGTGATTGGAATGGATTGTTTAGAATCGAACGACACGATACTTAAATTCAATATGAAGAGATTAAGCTTAATTGACAATTTGGGAAAAAGTAGAGTAATTGTAGGAAGAAACCAATGAGTATCGCTAAGATTTATTTCTTTCCTACAATTACAAGAAAAAATGCACAAGGGTGTAAGTTGTATGCCATATTAGCGCTAAAGGAAAAAGGTGACACAAACAGATTGGGAGACTTTCCACTAGTATCATAGTTTGTCTATGTTTTTCCTGGAGAACTACTGGGTTTACTGCCAAATACAGAATTGGAATTTACTATAGATCTAAAACCTGGAACAAAACCAATTGTTAGATCGCCATATTGGATGTTGACACTTGAATTGCAAGAGTTAAAGATGCAATTGAAGGAGTTGTTAGATCCGGGACTTGTACGTCTAAGTGTGTCACTGTGGGGCGCATCGGTAATTTTTGTAAGAAAGAAGGACATATCGTGGAGGCTTTGCATTGATTATCGTCAACTAAACAAATCCATGATAAAAAATCAGTACCTGTTACCGAGAATTGATGAATTATTTGATCAAATTAAGGGAGAGATCATATTTTCAAATATTTACTTGAGATCGGGATATCAACAGTTGTGAATCAAAGAGGAATACATTCCCAAAACAACGTTTAAGACAAGATTTGGACATTACAAATTTACTGTGTTACCATTTGGATTGACAAATTCCCCAGGTGTATTTATGAGTTTAATTAATGGGGTATTCTACGAATACTTGGACAAGTTCGTACATGTATTTATTGACGATATATTGATTTAATCTCAGACAAAAGAGGATCATGATGAAAATATGAGATTAGTTTTACAATGTATAAGAGAAAACAAGTTGTACGGAAAGTTGTCGAAGTGTTATTTTTATCAGATGAAGATTTACTATTTAGGACACAATTCTGGAGAAGGTATCGTTGTGGATCCCAGCGAAGGTAGAGGCTATTATGGAATGACCAGCACCGAAAAACATGCAAGAAGTATGCAGTTTTATGGGATTAACAGGTTACTATTGACGCTTCGTCAAAGGATTTTTGAAAATAGAAAATCCAATTACAGAATTGCAAAAGAAGAACAAGAAATTCATATGGTCAGATAAATGCCCGGAAGCATTTCAGAAGCTTAAAGAGTTATTAACAACAACATCGATACTAAAAGTTCCAGATATGGACAAGGAATTATTGGTATGCACTGACGCATCCAAGGAAGAACTGGGTGGAGTACTGATGCAAGATGTTCGAGTGATCACATACATTTCAAGGAAACTAAGAAGGAATGAAGAGAATTACACAACCCACGATTTGGAACTTCTAGCGATTTTTTATGCCGTAAGAGTTTGGAGATATTATATTATTGGATGGAGATTCTAGTTGAAAAATGATCATAGTGGATTGCAACACATTTTTACTCAAAGTGACTTGAACACACAACAAAGATGTTGGTCATAAATTCTAAGCGAGTATGATTTTGAGATCATGTACATTAAATGAACAATTAACAGAGTAGCAGATGCATTGATTTGGAGACCACACATTTTCTCATTAATACCTCTTAAGATGAATCTTTGAGAAAATATCTTATCATTACAGATTGAGGACGAATGGTACAATGAAGTAAAAGATAATACTAGACCAGAAACCATGATGATACCTAGATATGAGGGATATTATTTGGATAGTGATGAGATTCTAAGGTATAAGGGAAGAATTTATGTACCACCAAATGGTGAATTGAGAAACTTAATTTTGAGCGAAGCTCATTGAGCAATATATATGGCTCATCCCAGAGTCACAAAGATGATGATAGATCTTAAACAACTATTCTTTTGGAAGGGAATGAAAAATGATGGAGTTAAATATGTGGCGAGATGTCTAGAATGTCAGCAGGTGAAGGTTGAACATAGACATCCAACGGAATTATTACAACCACATGCAATTCCTGAATTGAAATGGGAAGTTATATTGATGGATTTTATTGTTGGATTTCCATTGACGACAAGGAGACATGATTCTATTTTTGTAGTCATCGACACTTTGATGAAGAGTGCACATTTTATCCCAGTTAGTACGACATATCAAGCTCTAGACATAGATAGAATTTTTGTTAACAAAATTGTAAGATTGCATGGTGTACCAAGGAAGATAATATTTGATAGAGGATTGGTATTCACTAGATGTTTTTGGACTAGTTTCCAGGAGGCTTTGGGAACACAATTAAATTTTAGTATCGCTTATCACCTCGAAACAGATAGAAAAATAGAGAGAAAGAATCAAATTCTAGAAGATATGCTTCGAATGTATGTGATGGATCAACAAAAACAATAGGAAGAATTTTTACCATTGGTAGAATTTGCATACAACAATAGTTATAAAAGTACGATAAAGATGGCACCTTTTGAGTTTCTATATGGATGACCATGTAGGACACCTTTGAGTTGGGATCGACTAGAGGATAGGGTCCTGGTGGGACCATAAGTGATTCAAGAACTGGAAGATCAGATGCAATCCATAAGGAAAAGGATTAAGGAAGTGCAAGACCGACAAAAGAGTTATGCAGATGCACATCGTATAGACCAAAGTTACGAGGCTGGTGATAAAGTGGTTTACGAGTGAAGCCGCATAAGAGTTCGATTAAGTTTGGAAAGGGTGCTAAAATATCTCCAAGGTTTGTGGGACATTTTGAAGTCGTAGAAAATAAGGGACCCATGGCTTACCAACTAGCCTTACCTGATTCTTTGAGGCGTATACATGATGTGTTTCATGTTTCACTTTTAACTTATTATATTTCAGATCCGTCACATGTTATTGACATGAGTTCATTGAAGGTATCAGACAAGGGTGCTTTCATAGTGGAGTCGATCTGCATTCTAGACCATCGCACTCGATAACTACGATGTTGATTGGTCGATTATGTCAAGTTCCAGTGGGATAGTTATAGTCCACATTCTGCTACTTGGGAGGATGCATATGAGATGCGTCGTTAGTTTCCTTATTTGTTTTGATATATATATATATATATTAGTAGCATATATATTAATGTTTATATTGTTACATTGTACAAACTTCGGGACATATTTTAAAACAAGAGGGGGTGTATGTAACATCTAGTTCCACTAAACACATTTTCATAACATTGTTTATTCTTTGAGGATACTTGCGTACAAGTGATATGGTTAAACCCGGTACATTATGATTATCTGTTTTGATTTATGAGGTTATGATATGATTGAGTATTGAAATTGATATGTTATTTATATTGATGTATAACATCGACAGGTATTATGATGAGGTTTCTTGAGTGTGCAGGAAACATGACATGATGAGGATGTTGATGGCATCGACATACTTCCTTGGACTTTGGATTGAGTTAGGGAGTGGACTATTAAATTTGATTATGAGTACTTGTTTTATTTACACATGTGTTATGATGATGATTCAGTTATGGATTTCATGTATATGATTTATTAATGTTATCTTTGTCAGTGGATGCAGGCATGGTGACACTTGCTAATCCAAATCACATATAGAGTAAAGGGGTCATGCACAAATATCCAATGGATGAGGGAGATGTGTGGCAACATCCTTGTCACAACCTACTATCATTCCTACCATGATGTGAACTTAAGGTTAAATCCTACCTTATTCATGAGTGGTTCACAATGCCATGAGGGAAGACTGAGACTGTCGCTCACGAAGATTTCTGAGGGGTGCAGAATAAGGCAGATTCCTTATTCATTAGTAAGCCATTAGTCTCACACAAGTTCGACAAGTGGAGTATTGACTCCAATCGCCAAAAACCGTCCAAACTAAGTCAATGGTGAGTGGCACCCTTAGAACACGGAGGTGCGTCTTGAAGGGCACGTCACCTGAATACATTTATAAGTCATAAAAAAAAAATAGAAGACCTTAGAAAATAAAATGAATACTTAGACTTTATTAGAGAAGAGAATACAAATTATTATCAAAGTTTTAAACCAGAAAACATAACCAAAGGTCTAAGTCTAGATGTGTTGACTAAATAAAAGTATAAAATGGGTTAAGGGATTTCAGTCTAAATAAAAATATTATAGGGGGAATAAAATAATATTACATGTGCACAAGGTGTGCATGAAATTAGTAAAATGAATTTTTAAATTAAAATAAATTAACTCATGAGAGAATGGGTTGTCAACATAGAGTTAGTATCCTAAGTCAATCAAACTCTAAATTATAACTAAGAGAAGAGTCCTAATCAAACTCCAATTTTAAATTAGTTAGGAGACATAATAAATGAGAAATTGGGGAACTAAGGGACAACTAGGAGAAAATCTACTGATTGAGGAGTGTGAGGGAAAATGCATAATTATTTAAATTAAAAAGGATTAAACATGTGAAACTTGTCGAAACTGTGGCATGTGTTGGGGGTGAATAATCTCTAATTTAATTATTAAAAATTAGATAATTGTGCATGAGATGACAAGTGTCAAGGTAAATTTTCTTATAAAAGAATGGTGAGGAAGAGGGAAGACACCTTATTGCTGGATGAATGAAATGTTGTTAAATTTTTCATTGACTAAGTTTACTTATGTGAGTTGGGTTGCAAGCTTGTGCAAGAGATGGAAGCCTTTCCTTGTGAGGGAAAGATTGAGTTAGATTTGAATCTAAATTTTTGTGTGTGACCCCTTTGCGGTTCGGGGGGATAAGGGGGAAGAAGAGTACCCCTAGCATTCGTTGGGAGGCACAGGTGAAGTCTTGATTAACAGGTGAAAGGAAAAAGAATGTGCACTAATTTTTTGTTGTTGTTGAATATTCGCCTCAAATACCAACATTCATCAGGTTACGATATTTAAGATTATTGGTAATTTTATTATTTTTGAATCTATATTATGCTTCGAATAATCATTTCAAGAATTGTAGTCATTCGATTATGTAGAGAATAATTACTGAATATCGTATTGTCCTCAATGTATATGGTGTATCAAACATTTATTTGGTTGTTTTATTGTCTTCAATTAAATATTATTCTTCGAACAATTGATAATTTTTATTTTTTTTATAGTCAATCGAATCTATAAGAATAATTGTTGGATGTTAAATTGTCTTCAAATATCTATTGTGATTCGAATAAATGTATAAGAATTATAGTCATTCAATTATGTATAAAATAATTACAAGATAATTTATTTTTCTCAATGTATATTGTGATTCAAACAATTGTTTAAAGATCTATAGATATTCGGACATGTAAAAGATAATTGCGGATATTATTATTGTCTTTTAATATGAATTGTGCTTCAATATGGTTCAAAATTATTTAAGGATGATAGTTATTATTTATTAAATTGAAATAAATACCTTTCACCCGAATTCTTAAAGTGGTATTCTCTGTGCAAACAATGTCACCATAAAACGAATGGTTAGAAAATTTCATCTTGGAATTTAGGTTAATATTTCTAACTTGGAAAAAATATATATATATATATGAATAAACATGAAGATATACACATAATCCTGATTAGGTATTTAGTCTCTCCTTCTTGCACATAGAGGAAGGCTTACTTTTAAACGAAAATTACCTATCTGTCATTTGGCAGGAAGGAGGCTTCTTTAGTAATTAATTAAGATTTATTAATACTTCATATGGAAAAAATTTAGTCTTACATGAAAACATAGTGATAAATGATTAAATTAGCGAACTTACACAATAACATTTTATTGTGATGGCATAAAAAATTGATCGGATAATGGAATTTGGAGGTTGTACCAAAGTGAATGAATCATCATAATTTACCTATGATTATTTAATAATGGTTACACCCTTGTATATGATATTACTACTTGATCTTCTTAATGAAGGTTGTTACACTTACCTCTATAGAATGAATTTGGATAATTTGCTGATCCTTGGAGTGCAAATTTACTTAAGAGCATTGTTTGAGTTCATATGGAAAAACTGTGCGCTAGCTCCGATACCTTAATTAATGTCAGAAATGGTTAGCACCTTTACCTCTTGTGCGTTCTTAGGTAGACCTTGTTGAGAATCAGTTCTTTGTAGTTTCTCATAGAGATGAATGGTGATTTGCACAATAGTTTATTTCGTTAAGTAAATAATTATTGGTGTTGATAAATTTTGTTAGTGATTGATTGAAGTTGGCGATCATAAGTTACTTCATGTTAGTTTTGTATCTAGTTGTTCTAAATATAAGGTACATAAAAAATTTATTCATGTTAATTTCTTGAGTTTGCTTACTTGAAAACTAAATCAAGCAGTTGTTTTTAAAAACAATAATAAAAATATAAACTATAATTTTGTATTCTCTTACTTGATGGTCAGTTTATGAAAGGGTGGTTACAGACCATCAACTTTGGTTATTCACAACATATAAAATTCCATCCTTCTTTCATACGATTTCCAGTATACATCATTCTTAGGATTGCATCTCTCTTTTATGATTCCAAATTCAACATACACCACTCTATCAACATCAATTGCATTTTTCATTGAGGTAAAATTGATGTAAACCTATTTTAAAACTCTTTAAATTGTTATTTAGGAAACTATGATGAGCAATCACTATATGCTTGACATTCCTATAATCTATCCTATGTTACCATTCCATTTTTGTCTCCATCTCATTCACTTTGAAAACTACCTATCCGATATGCTTCATCCTTCACCCTTAAACCTCTCATCATTCTACTATACCATTATAAAACCATTCCCTTCATCCATGATCCTTTCCATTTTGATCCAACATGATCCCATATACTTTGATTATAATGGGTTTATTGTAGCATTGTT
>SNQJ01S0400610.1:0-13269 GCA_010110895.2 Picea sitchensis | reverse complement strand
TAATTGACTAAAATATTCGCCAAAAAATTATATATACATATTATATAATTGATAAAATAGCCTTCATTTTTTCCTATGTATCATGGGGATTCGCCCATTTATTATATATATAAATTTAGGGGGGGTTCTTAAAATCACCCCTGCTAGGCACAGAGTTCCATTACTCATGGTTGATCACCCTAATAGCCTTCATGGGATGGCGAGAACCAGGGTATGTAATGTTTTGTACTATACCACAACTAGCAGGAGCAAGATACCTATTACTGAGATCCAGGCCACATGCCAAGCATAAGAGGGAGAAAAAAACCATATTCCAAGAATACATAAGGGACATACAGGAAGTTATCAGCTAATCATGGATAATAACACTAGAGGATGTCATGTGATATGCGGACATCGCCAATTTCCAGGCCACGCAACAAACAATGTGGATACAACCAAGGCAGGATCCAGATAAACAATGGCTACAGATGCGCTACTGCATCACAGAGGGTGATATCGACATGGTCATCAGTGAATGGCCTGATGAACGGAGGATCCCAGCCATTACCCAGGAAGTACATAAAATAACAATAGAAGGAGAGGCAATGTAGGCGGAAACATAGCCTCCGGAAATCCCAGTGCCCAAGAGAATGAGGACAGTCCAAATCAAACTGAATCAGGAAGATGAAGGGTCAAAGTAGACAGGGACCCAGAAGGGGAAGAAAGATACTACACAACCGACCAACGGACAGAAGAAACAGGCTAAGGGAGTGCAATAAACCACCCTGAATCCCATCACATAGGAACCAGGGGGAAATAAGAGACCAATCGCGTAGGCAGGAGGTGCGCGCAAGAAATAAAAGGAACAACGAGCATCACTATACTATACGATCACAGAGGACGATGGGGAAATGATCGCCAGAACGGTTCAAGATTGCCTAGCAGAAGATTTTGATCATGCAGCACATTACAGGGATAAATTGCAAAAGGAGCTAGAAGAAATGGTACAGTTCCTCAAGAAATTCAGGGAAGAACAGAAAACAAGCAGCAACAAAGGCATAAAGCCATCGACAATACAAACCAAAGAAAGAGTGGAGGTAGAAGAACGAGACCCATTCCACTCCATGCCACACACAAATGCAATGATTTACATCAAACCTAGCATGTTGTGCATGGATGAAATCATGGGACAGACACCCTTGAAGGATTTGGACCACATCCAATTGGTCTTGACATAGATACCATCAAGGGCACTGCACAAATTACAAGTTAGCGTCGACCACGAGGTATAGTCTCGTGCACATAAAAACTTAGTCAAGCTAAAACAAGAAACAAAGAAGTGGGAGGCGCTAGAAAACATTTGTGAGCAAGCCAAGCTCAAAACGCGAGAGGAAAAAGAACACAGGAACGAACTGGAATGAAGAGTGGGAGGAATTTTTTAGAAACTACCAAGAACCGCACAAGGAAATGAATTCCCGGTATCAGAAAATATCGACATGATTGCGTAGGAAATTGATCAGTATCAGAAGGACATAGACAATCTCCGATAAAAAATCACACCAACCACTCCACCGATAGTGAAGGAGCAAAGGAAGCAGGAATCAACAACGCAGTTGCAGGAGATAGAGCAGCAGGTTAGCACAACAATTGAATTGTTCAATAAAGCAACGAAACTTTGGATAAGGTTGGAGGAATATCCACAGGTCCAACGCTGGTACAAGGAAGAGGAAAGGATCAATACAGTGATACAAGAACTCAAACAGAGGCAGAATACCATATGAATCCTAGAACAAGTCAAAGGGACGCAGGAGATGAAGAAGATGCAGGCAGAACTTATCACTGCGCAAACACAGAAACAGGAGCGTCAGGCTCAAATAGAGACACTACAGGAACGGATAGCAGAAGTACTCACACAGGCAGAAGGAGATAAAACACAGATAGCACAGACCCAGGCCGAATGTGCAAGATTGTTGAACGACAATGTGGCAGTTCAGGTAGTAGACACCATCAAGGAGAAGAGCGCGCAGGCACTGACAAAAGCAGCAGAGCTCAAGGAAAAGTTTCAGACGATCACCAAGGAGATCAAAGAAGCTTAGAAGGATTAGGTGACTTGGGACGAGTCAGATGTCAGTGTTGGGGGAATTTTGGCACCAGGTCGAAGTGGAAAGAAGGATGATCATGGGAAAGAAAGCGTGCAGAAACTGAAGTAACAACTGGAAGGTAACACAACACACGAGCATGCAAGAAAGCATGCACAAGGAAAGCGACAACTGGAGGAAGAAAAACATGCACACATGGGAGGAAGACCTAACGTCAGTAGGGTTAGGGTTTTGGTAATACATTGTAAATGGATGAAGAGCCTGACATATATAAATATAGATACACAGGTATCATATAGTGGTTGGTTCGCTTTTGTATTAGTTCTAGCTTTTGTAATACTCCATCATAGTATGTATGATTTGATGTGTTATGTAATACCGTTATGAATCATTTTTGTAAGTTGTTGAGCTAATAACAGAGGAGAGAAGGAAGATCTGAGGATTAGATCGTAGGTTGTTGATCCTGGTGCGATCTAGTTTTCCTCATACAGATCTTACCAGTCTGAGGAGAACTGCAAGCGCAAGGCACTGGAAATGTAGAACTACTATAGTAAAAGAGCCAAGAGACAAATCTTTGTGGACGTAGCCCAGGAGGGGGTGAACCATGGTAATATCTATGTAATATGATGAATGCATGTACATATTTGTTTTCTTTTAGCATTTGGTTGTTATGCTTAATGAATGAGTTAATACATTGTTATGGAATACGATTGTGTTGTTTGGGAAATAAGTTGTGAGAGATAATCACACACCCGTGAACAATAGTATATTTCAATCACGATTCATAGTACATGGCTCTCAATAATAAACCCATATCTCATACTTAATCATAGGCTGTAAACACCTCAGTCTTACAACGACCCATTTAAAGTTATCTCGGGTGAGACTGCACAGTGCATTTTTTGTACTGTGTTGCCTTCTGGTCTACCAGGAGGGCCGATAATTTTAGAGCCTTTGTTGGAAACCCAAAAGACATGAACCCTGGGTCAATAACTTAGACGGTAAAGGAAAGTAGTAACCAACAATCATCACCATTAACTAACCATCACATAGAACCTGATAATGCTTCCTGAGACTTATTCAACTTCTTCAATTCTTCACTTCTTAGAATACTCTGATCCTATAGATAATATAACTCAATGTATTCTCTGAAACTCCTCCAAGTTTCATTCCTTGAATCCTCCCAGAAAAGGAGTTATAGAGAAAATGGTATACCTTATTCAATTCTGGTTTATTCAGGAGAGCAAACTTGTACAGCATGCCCCATGCTCAATATATAACATAATATTCTAAAAGTCACACAAAGGAAACTACAACCCGTATGTTTTCCAATGCAATTGGTATCACTTAATTTGTATTCTCTATGAATAAGTTATGACTGTTTTACCCGGAACACCTGTTTATGACTAGCTTCAGGACTAGTGTATCTCCAAAGTTGTAGCGAATAAAGAGATAATTTTTTTACCACAAGTACCTAGATATGTCTTCTCAATAGCATTAAAATTTCACCTTTTGAATCATTCTAGAAAACAGTTATAGATAAAATGGTAAGATGACCTATAAATAACATACCTTAGAACACATCACCAAAAGACTTCATCCTCCCTTGAAATTCGACCTTCTTTACTTCCGATTTCCTCTGAAATTCGACTTATATCTCCTTGTTCATTAACAAACTTGTGTGTGTTGAAAAATGAATGTTTAATGAGATGTATTTATACCCTTTATGTCACTTCCTTTTAACATTAGGGACGACATAACACTTTATTATTTTGTAATTATTTTCTTTAATTATCTCCAGGGCCAACATGTACTTCCTTATTCAATTCACTTTTTCATCTTCAAAAATTAATTTCTCCTCAACCATGAGGATCCACGTGATGTGCCACCGACCACCAGAAACAACATGATGTATACTATCCATCCATGGGTGTTTTATCTGCATGTTCATTTTCCTTCATGTCCAAATACCTTCATCAATCTTGGGGTCCAAAACCAATGACTAGGGCTGACATCAATGACAACAACCAATCTTCCAACAATATCCCCCTTTGTCATTGATGGAAACACTCATTATCCCCCTGTCACCATGATCCCAATTTCTCTCCCCCTTTGACATCAATGGAAAAAGGTGGGGTTGATCCCCCTGAGTTCAATGGCATAAGGTGACCTTCTTCTTTGGGGTTGCTCCCCCTGAACATGTGGCACTCAATAATACTCGATCCTTATTTTTGGTCTTTGGGAATTTTTCTTCCTTGGAATCCTTTTGTGTGGCTTTTTCCTTCTCTATATTATTCATGTCTAGGATGTATATATTGTTTGGTCTTCTTGTTGCAGTTGCAACCAATCTTCCTAATTTATTTTCTCTAATTTTACATTTTTGGGAGTCGAACGTAAGAGTGTATCCTTGATCACATATTTTGTTGACACTGAGAAGATTATGCTTCATATATTCAACCAATAGGACTTTTCGTGCTTTTACATTTTCACTTCCAATCTTTACAGTTCCTATTCCAAGTATTTTGGTAGATGAGTCATCTCCAAATGCAACATTTCCACTGTTTTTCTTCAAGGTGACAAATTTTCTTTGATCTCTGGTCATATGAGATGAGCACCCACTATCTATGAACCATTCATCTTCTTCTTTGCATTATTTAGCGACCAATGTTATTCGACAGTTTTCATTTTGTGGAATTTCTTTCCTTTTCCATGTTATAGTTGGTATAGAGACATTTGGCATATGATTATCTTCCTTCATCTCTCTGCAATCTCATGCTTTGTGACCAAGATTATTGCACTTGTAACATACAATATTTTGATCTATTAATGGTTCAAATGGATTATAATTTATGTTGACAGGTCTACGAACATTTCCATATCTACTATTTTCACCATTCATGTAGCTTGCGTAGTTATTCCTTTCATTGATTCTACAATTGATTGCCTTGTGTCCAAAATTTCCACAAGAATAACAATGTCCAAGAAAGAGATTTTGATACCTAGGAGTAACTGATCTTCCTTGTGGTGTGGTCCATCTGGATTCATGGTCTATTCTTCTGTAGTTTCCTTAATAATGATTGCTTTCATACTTGATGGGAGAGAATCTTCCTGATGTCTCATTCCTTCTGAATTCTATTCTTCTAACTTGTTGTTCAACTTGTTATGGAGTGTTGATTTCATCATTTTCATCTTCATTCTCTTGTTTTGTTGTCTTCAAACTGTCATTGTATCCTAGTTCTGTCTTGTCATTTGGATATCTTTTTCTGCTAAGGATCTCATCTAATTTTTCAGTTCTTTTTTCGAACTTCCTCAACTTTTCTATTGTCAATAGTAGCTCCCCTTTTGTGTGATCCAATTCTGCTTTCAATTTCTCATAATCTTCTAATTGTTCCTTCAAGCTATCAATGGTCTTTTCAAGCTTGTATTCTCTTCTTCACAACTACTCAATTCACCTTTTAGTTTTATGTTTGTGTTTCTAAGCTTGTTATTTTCAGTTTCAACATGCTTCAACTTTTCAATATTCTCATCTTCTTTTTCACTCTCTGCATTGTCTTTGTAACCCCAAAAGGAATCAACGTTGGTTTCTTCATCTGAATCTTCTTCAAAAATGATTTCTTCTTCTTTATAACTCTTGTGATCATCATCCTGGGTTTCTTGGGTTATGAAGAGTACTTCTCCTCCATCATTATCTTCTTCATCACTCTCATCTGAGGAGATGTCATCATCCTTGTATTAGAATATCATTTTGTTGTTGAGACTTCTCTTTTTATAGTAGCAGTTTTCAACAATATGTCCTATTCTACCACAGTTAAACCATTTTAGAGGAGACTTACCTTTGTATCTTCCACTTCCCTTCTGGAACCTTCTTACGAAATTTGTTATTTCTTCATCAAGGTCATTATCCTTGTCTTTTGTCTTCTTTATGGATTTAAAGGACGCTTCATTGTTTGTCTAGTCACTTTCTGTACTTTTTCTCATTTCATATGCTATAAGAGACCCATGTAATTCATCCATTGTCATTTTGGTCAAGTCCCTAGTTTCTTCAATGGCGGAGACCTTAGCATCATACTTTAAGAGAATTGATCTCAATAATTTGTGTACAACCAAGGATTCACTGAGATCTTCACCTAATCCTCTGATAGCATTAACAACTTCATCAACTCTAAGAAAATAGGTTGCAATATCTTCCTTTTCATCCATCTTCAAATTTTCAAATTCTTCTCTATGTTATTGAAGTTTGGCCTGCTTAACTTTAGGATCACCTTCATAGACACTCTTGCGTTTGTCCCATACCTCTTTAGCAGTGTTGTATCCCATCACTTTTCTAGCAATGGTTTGTGTCAATGATCCTAGAATAACATGTATGGATTTTGAATTACAACTCATAAGCTTCTTCTCATTTGGATCAGTTGGAGCATTACTTGGGATTACATAGCCATTTACAAATGAGTACCAAATGTCTACTCCCAAAGTTGTTAGGTAATTTTTCACTCTATCACTCTAGTATGCATAATTTATTCCATCAAATATTTGAATCCCATTTGAAATGTGATCATGGTCATCCATCTCTGCTCAGGATTTTCCTTCCAGTGGTTAAACTGTTCTGAAGGCAACCTGCTCTAATACCAATTGTTGATATTGAGAGGGGGGTGAATCAGTATCAAGTAAAATTTAAAAACAAAATCAACTTATACTTCAACCATATTATATATTCAATTATATCCAATTATCAATGAACAATAGTATAAGAGTTACACCAATACACCATGCACGATATATGAGAAATAACCAATAGTTAGTGTTCAAGGGAAGTAATGACTTCCCAAGGTAGCTACAACTTCCAAATATAAAGGGAGGGATAAACATCCAAAAGGAAGATAAAATATTCCAATATCAAGAGAGGCTTGAACTCTCCATTCTTGCCCTTCCTTCCACCCAAGAATATATGAGAGATAATAAAACTTTACATTAAATCATCACCATCAACCAACCATCACATAGAACCTGATAATGCTTCCTGAAACTTATTCAACTTCTGAAATTCTTCACTTCTTAGATTACTTTGATCCTGTAGATAATATAACTCAATGTATTCTATGAAACTCCAATTTTCACTCCTCCCAGAAAAGGAGTTATAGAGAAAATTGTAGACCTTATTCAATTCTAGTTTATTCAGGAGAGCAAACTTGTACAACATGTCCTGCACTCAATATTTAACATAAGATTCTGAAAATTGTACATAGGAAACTACACCCTGTACTCTTTCCAATGCATTTGGTATCAATTCATTTCAATTCTCTATGAAGATGTTATGATTATTTTACCTGGAACACATGTTTATGACTAGCTTCAGGACTAGTCAAAAACCCTATCTTCCGCATAGTCTATCTCCAAAATTATAGCGAATAAGAGCTAAATATTTTACCACATGTACCTAGATATGTCTTCTCAATAGGATAAAATTTTCACCTTTTGAATCGTTCTAGAAAAAAAATTATAGAGAAAATGGTAAGATGACTTGTAAATAACATACCTTAGAACACATCACCAAAAGACTTCATCCTCCCTTGAAATTTGACCTTCTTTACTTCAGATTGCCTCTGAAATTCGACTTGTATATCCTTGTTCATCAAAAAACTTGTGTGTGTTGAAAAATGAATGTTTAATGAGATGTATGTATACCCTTTATGTCACTTCCTGTTAACATTAGGGACAAACTAACACTTTCTTATTTTGTAATTCTTTTCTTTAATTATCTTCAGGGCCGACCTGTACTTCCTTCTTCAATTCACGTTTTCATATTCAAAAATTCATTTCTCCTCAACCATGTGGATCCACGTGACATTCCACCTACCACTGGAAAAAACATGATGTATACTATCCCATCCATGGGTGTTTTATCTGCATGTGCATTGTCCTTCATGTCCAAATACCTTCATCAATATTGGGGTCCAAAACAAATGACTAGGGTTGACATCAATGACAACAACCAATATTCCAACAATAACATCTAATAACATTCTTGCACAACCTATAGTAAAAAATACAAGTAAACATATGCCCCCTAATTTGGAAAATACAAGTATAACAGATGGTTGAAATACATTATGAAAATTCATGGTAACGAGTGGCATGAGGAAGGAGCTCGAAGATCAAGGAACCAGTGAGTACCTACAATCAAACATCAAGGATGAGATAATATATAGACCATCCCCTAGGTAGACATACCGATACTCTGAATGAGCATGGATGCCAAAAAATACATTTTGGATCCATGATATGAATTGTTATGCCATGGCCACAAAATAATACACGATGGATCCATGTCATCAATAAGACCATATCCACGAGACAATACAATGTGGATCTACGTCGTGAACACAATCATAGCCACTAACAAATATAATGTGGATCTATGACACAACATATAGATATTAGGAATACAATGAGCACTAACGAGACTTCCCCCGAAGTATTCAAAGTACTAATAAACAAGTGATATACTCCACCGTAACTTGGGAGGGGATGTTGTAAAGGAATGATATGGCCCCAGCCCAAGGTATTCATCCCAACCCCGATGGTACTAATCTACAGCAAGCGAATAGATGAGATGAAGTTAAGAATGGTATAAACCATTTGATTACCGATCATTGATGTATACCATTAATAGACGTGAGGGGACCACCGATGATGAAGATGGACCCCCAAGGTACCTAGTACAATCTAGCGAGTGTGAATAGATGAGTTGGTGTTGAAAACTCGTGTTAGCACATATAATGTACTGCGGTAAAGTCACGTGTCCTATTCCTTGTCTGGTCTAATGTCATGTCAATTCTAGTTTACTGGGTCATGTCACCTCTCCAACATCCCAAGTCATTAAAGGCATGATTTTCCACCTTGCAACACTTCTGCCATATATCATATGAAAGAAATCAGAGTACATATAAACCCTAGTTTTTCAATTTGGTTGGGGTTTGATTTATTCTCATTTTGGAAGCAAGCATAGGGGTTATTTTTGTTGGATGACCTGCATATATCTTAGAGTCCCTTAATAAACCTATCAACATGACCTATATTCAGCTATGTATAAGAAAGAAAACATACAAACCCTAATATACAGGTATCAATTTTGGGTGTTGCGAAATGTTGCATGGGGATTGTCTTTGAAGCTATGATCAGGTACATTCCAAGGTGTTTCAACTTTCAGCAGAATTGGTACATCACATTTCAAACATCAGCAAAAGGTTTGTATGTGGGTTTCATGGAAATAGGGGAAAATATAACTTCTGTAGTGATCACATGGTACGCAAGTGTTGTAGTTTCCAATTGCGTAGTGAGCTCGTTGCACTAGTGTACTTTTATCATAACTCTTAAATCATGCACATTTTTATATGAAATTTTTATAGGATATGCATGAAGGTAATATGAATAAGATCACTTAATTTCAGGTCAAAATGCTTCACTATTTTTTAGAAATGAGCCACCGTCATCTACAACCATTTTTTAATTTTCGCGAGATTCGTGAACTGGGTTTCCCCCAAATTTCTTCAGTAGACGAATCATGATGATATTAAGTTTCTGAAACAAATTCATCCTGAACCAGTTTATTGTTTGATAGAAAATCAAAAAATAGTAGCTGCAGAAATTTTATTGTGCAAACACGCTAAGCAAGTGTTGTAGATCACAGTTGCACAACGAGTTGTGTCAGCACGCTACGCAAGTTTTGTAGGTTACAATTGATGCAAAAAATGGGACTTCATTATAATAAATGCATATTGGATGTTCATGATAGTCTGAAAACAACACAGTGGCTTCATCAAATATATATTTATGCAGGCTATACACATGGGGTTAAATTTAAAGTTTTGTGGCTCTAAATTGGTTTTGATTTTTTGAAGATTGGAGTAAAGGGTAATATTTGGAATGGAGGTTTATGTTTCTACAACTCATCCATATCATTTGGAATATTAGAAAATCTAGTGCCAACCTCTAGATAGATTGTAGTGATCAACCATATGAAGAAAAATCGAAAAGAACCCTTGATGTGCAACCTCACTACGCAAAGTCCTCAGGGCACGTTGCTTTTGCAGTCAACTTCAAGATTGTGTTTCGAAAAACTGGAGATGTTTTTTGAAAAAACAAAAGAGAATTTTTTCAATCATGGGCCCAATAACAAAATAATCTCTCATTTTTTACACAAGTGTCATATTTTGGTAGATTCGAAGGAATCTTTTCATCCTATTTTTCAGATTTAAATATTTAATGATTTCTTGTTTTAGTTATTAACTTTGGGCATAGATCTGGAGAATATGGAGAAGAATTTTTGAAAACTGGATGAGGTTTTTCTAAGGAACGGGTTGATATCCAAAAAACTCTCCCATTTTTGTAACATCTATCATGATTCGAGATATATGATGACATATTTGACCCCTATTTTTCAGCAAACTGACTCCTCTTTTCTAGTAGAAAGTTTAGATTTTGTTGCCAAGTATTTTGTAACTGTAGCTCAATTTAAGGATGTGCGTTGAATTTGAATTTTGAAGGATAGGAAGACACTCTTGTATATATTGAATTAAGTTGCATTATCTCAAGGGGGGAACCCTGAGAAGACTCTATGTACATTGCATATTTTTGAGTATTAATAAAATCTCTCAGACATAAGTACTTGGATATTATTCTAGAGATTCCTTTGTTGGCTTTAAGTTGTCAGTTTTCCTTGTGTATGTGTTTCTTTCAAATTTCCCATGTAATGTTTTTTTTATGAATATGTGTTTTATCTTTCCTGGCTTAGAATTCATATTCTTATGTTCTATGCTGAAGTGTGATGCAAGATTTCAGTTTCAATCTGAATAAGATAATCCAGAATTCATTCTAGCAGTGCTTTGTTTTGTCTTGTTTTATTTATTTATTCATCTATCCATCCTTAAAATATTAAGTACAACATTTAGTTTGCATATAGGCCTCTGATATTGGTATTCATATAACCAATTCTGATATTTTAATCATAAATGACTCATTGATGACTCCATGCCCAATAGTAGGTTCATGCCTCCTCCATTTTTAAACCTCCATTCATTTCAAATCTGGCCATTGAGCCTAATTTACATTGAGAGATCACTCTCTTGTTTGGAAAGGCTAGATTACAATCCCAAAGTGGTTTGTGTTTACCTATGTAGTTTTCCTCCCGCATCCAAGGGAAATTACAGATTGATAAAATTTTGGCTCCATTGTCGGGGACAAAAGTGAAATTTTCCCTGGGAGAAACGGCAAGGTTTAGATCTGATTGTTGATGGTGGACAAAAGTTAGATGCAAGGAGGTTGTAAATAATTCACCTAGCGACTCCAATAAAGCTTCAAATCAGATTCAGAGACTCCACAGGAGAATGAGACATGTTGACATAGATATGAAAGGAAACAATGGAAAGACCAAGTACATAAGATTGAGTTTTCCCCAGGAAGGACTTTTTTGTTTCATCAATATCTTTTTGTCCTTTCTTGAGTTTTTCAAAAGAATATTTATTTACTTGTTGCATTCAAATGAAGACCATGAATCTGCATTTGTATATCCATTTTTAAAAACTATAGACATACCTTCTTCTTGTACAACTAATATTGACCAAGACCCTTTTTCTAAATCATATGATGCTCATAATCACCCTTGTGAGAAAAATGAAACCAAAGTTGATTTTGAATCTTTTGTCCTTAATCATGCACCTTCTAAGATTCAAGAGAGATACAAACCCTTAAGGTTTCCTTCTACCCTTCATGAATTTCCTCCAAAACATTACAAATACCTTCCAAGATTTGATGGAGAGCTTGATAAACTTTCTGTTGAAAACACACATGGAGAATTTTGAGCATTTTATAGATCTTTTTGAGATAGAACATGATGATGTTTTTATGATAATTTTTTCTCAATAATTACATGGATATGCCAAAACATGGTTTATAAATTTGCATCCAGAGACAATAAGTTCATGGGATGAATTGAGGGAAGCCTTCCTTAGATTTTGGGGTGAAAGGAAACCAGGTGATCTTCTCCTTTCAGAGTTTTATGCTATGAGGAAAATGAATGATGAAACCATACCAAGTTTCAGTAGGAGGTTTTCCAGTCTTTACTATAAAATTCCCAACAAGATCCAACCACTTGAAGGTGTTGCCAGGCTATACTATGCATCAACTTTCCCTCCATACCTATCCCTGCTTCTTTTGGAAAGGAAGTATGCCACCTTACAACAATTGTTCATTGATGCCCTAGAGGTTTAGGATAATCTCAGAGCATGTAGGAAACTATCATACCATGATGATGATGATGATGATGAGATGATGAATGGAGGGAAGACATAATGGACATGAAATTAGAGCTAAAAAGAAGCATGATCCAGGAGCAGTTGATTTGAATTCCAATCCTTCTCATTGTGAGAAGAATACTAATCATCCCATGGATGTGTTGGGAAAATGTCATAATTATGTGTTTATTGAATATTATGATCAACAAGTTGTTGTCACAAAAAAATTTGTTGATGGTTTTCAAGAAGCCTCTAGTCTACCTCTCTATGATGAGTACGAGGATGATTATGATATTGATCCTATAAATCAACTAGTTGTAGGTTTTTTATCAGAAAATGATTCCTTTCAGAAAATTAACCACATCTTATAGCCCTCATATTATAATTTCACAATTACAAATGGAAAAATCCATGAACCTATTGGAGGTGGTTCTTTGCCCTTTTGTTTTGATTCATTCGAGTTAGTGAGAAATGATTTTAAGGTAATTAATCAAGCATAGAAATTTGAGGGCATGGAAAATCAAATAGGTTTTTTGGAGCTAAATGATGATTGCATGTGCCTTCAGAAATGTTTCCAGGATCGTAATGTTGAAAATCAGGTTTTTTCTTCTTTGGATGATAAAAGTAAAGACAATGAACCGCTTTATGATGATTATACCTCACAGTCAGAAAATGGTGAAGAAGGGTACATTGTATTAGACACCTTTGAATGTGAAGTTAACTATCAAAATTTTGCATTTCTTGAAAATACAAATCCAATATTCTCAGGTGGTCAAGAGAAAATCTTAGTTGATTCTCAGGAAGGAATATACACACAAGTAAAAGAGTTTCCAATTGATGAATGCCCAGAATACATGAGTTTTCTTAAACATATATGAGGAAGGGACAACCTACATCTG
>SNQJ01S0400079.1:0-10262 GCA_010110895.2 Picea sitchensis | reverse complement strand
ACCCTCTCTCTCTCTCTCATACACACTCACTCACACTATTCATTTTCCTGAATATTCCACTCTCTTCCCCCACACACTATATCCCTCTCTTTGTTTCTACCCTTATTCCTCTCTATATCCCTTCACTATCTCTCAATCTCTCTTCTCCCAATATCCCTCTCTCTCTCAGCTACCTCATCCCTCCCTTCCTCACTACCACCCACTTCCTATCTTCCTCCCTCTATTCCCACCCCTCTTTCTCTCCATCCCTCCCTCTCTCTCTCTCTCTCTCCTCTATCTCTCTCCCACTCTATCCCTTTACTTCTATCCCTCTCTCTCACTATCTCTTCCCCCCTTAATCCTCTCACCTCTCTCCCCTTCCCTCACTCACTCTAACTTTTTCCCACTCTATCATACACTATCTATCCCTCCCAACCTCCCTCTCTCCATCACCAAACCTCTCTCTTTGTCCCATTATATGTCACCCTCCCTCCCTATCTCTCACCCCTTGTCTTTCTCCCTCTTCCTCTCTCTCTTTTTTAGTACACCCATCTTCCCCAATCTTCCTCTCTTTATATCTACACAACTATCTCTCTCTCCCTTTAAATTTCTCTCTAACCCCCCCTTTTTACCTCTCTCTCTCTCTCTCCAACTCTTTACCTCTATCTTTCTCTCACCCCCCCTTTTTACCTCTCTCTATCTCTCTCTCTCCCCATTTGTCTCCCACAATATCTCTCTCTCTCTCTCTCACCCTCCATCCCACTCTCTCTCACCCTCCATCCCTCTCTCCCACTCTCTTTCACCCTCCATCCCTCTCTCCCACTCTATCTCTCACCTTTATCTCTCTCTCTCTCTCTTTCTATGTCTCCTTCTCTCTCTCACTCACTCTATCATTCTCTCCCTCTCTATATACCCCTTCACTCTCTCTCTCACTCTCTCTCGCTATCACTCTATCTATATATATCCCCTCTGACGTGTCTCTCTCCACCTATATTTCTTTTCCAATTTGTCCCTCCATGTTCATTCCCCCATTTTTACCTCTCTCTCTCTCTTCCTCTTTACCTCTATCTATATCTCTCCTCGTTCATCTCCCCAAATATCTCTCTCTCTCTCTCTCCCACTCTCTCTCACCCTCCATCCCTCTCTCCCACACTATCTCTAACCTTTCTCTCTCTCTCTCTCTCTCTTTATCTCTCTCTCATTCTCTCTCTAAATCACTCTATCATTCTCTCCCTATATATATACCCCTTCAATCTCTCTCTCTCTCACTCTCTCCACCTATCTCTATTTTCCATTCTATTTATCCCTCCCTCTCATTCCCCCCTTTTTACCTCTCTCTCTCTCTTCCTCTTTACCTCTATCTATCTATATCCCCATTATTCTCCCCAACTCTCTCTCTCTCTCTCTCCCTATCCATCCCTCTCTCACCCTCCCTCCCTCTCTCCCTCTCTCTCTCTATCAATCAATCTATCATTCTCTTTGTCTATATATACCCCTTCACTCTCTATCTCGCTATCACACTCTATAAACCCCGTTATGTCTCTCTCTCTCCACCTATCTCTCTTTTCCCCTCTATTTATCCCTCCTTTCTCATACCCCACTTCTATTTTTCTCCATCCCTACCTATATCCTTTCACCCACCTCTCTCTCTCACCCTTTTTTCCCCTCTCCCCCTCTCCCTCCATCCTTCCCTCTCTCTACCTCTCTCTCACCCTACTTCCTATCCCCCTCTATCTCTCACCTCTATATCTATATCACACACACACACTTTCTCACATTACCACTCTTTCCCACTCTCCCATTCTCTCCCTTCACCCCCTCTTTCTATAACCTCTCACTCTCTCTTACTCCCTCCATCTCTCTCCCACCCTCTCTCACTTCCCCTTCCTCTCTCTCCCACTTTCCATAACCCTCCCTTTCTCTTCGCCCCTCTATCTCTCACCTCTCTCTCTCACACTCACTTGGTATAGTTCTCTTTCCTTCTCTACATATCCATCCCTCTCTCCCACACTATCTCTAACCTTTCTCTCTCTCCCTCTCTCTCTTTATCTCTCTCTCATTCTCTCTCTAACTCMCTCTATCATTCTCTCCCTCTATATATACCCCTTCAATCTCTTTCTCACTCTCTCTCTCTCTCACTCTCTCCACCTATMTCTATTTTCCATTCTATTTATCCCTCCCTCTCATTCCCCYCTTTTTACCTCTCTCTCTCTCTCTTCCTCTTTACCTCTATCTATCTATATCCCCATTMTTCTCCCCAACTCTCTCTCTCTCTCYMTCCCTMTCTCACCCTCCCTCCCACTCTCMCCCACTCTMTCTGTCYCTCYCTTTGTTTCTCTCYCTCTCTCTCYCCCTCTCTGTMTCAATCAATCTATCATTCTCTTTGTCTATATATACCCCTTCACTCTCTATCTCKCTATCACACTCTATAAACCCCGTTATGTCTCTCTCTCTCCACMTATCTCTCTTTTCCCCTCTATTTATYCCTCCYTKCTCATACCCCMCTTCTATTTTTCTCCATCCCTACCTATATCCTTTCACCCACCTCTCTCTCTCWCATTCTTCCTYTYTCTCTCACCCTYTYTTCCCCTCTCCCTCCATCCTTCCCTCTCTCTACCTCTCTCTCACCCTACTTCCTATCMCCCTCTATMTCTMTAYCWCWCAYAYMYAYATCACACACACACAYTTTCTCACATTACCACTCTTYCCCACTCTCCCATTCTCTYCCTTCACCTTCTTTCCCCCCCTCTTTMTMTMACCTCTCACTSTCTCTTACTCCCTCCATCTCTCTCCCACCCTCTCTCACTTCCCCTTCCTCTCTCTCCCACTTTCCATAACCCTCCCTTTCTCTTCGCCCCTCTATCTCTCACCTCTCTCTCTCACACTCACTTGGTATAGTTCTCTTTCCTTCTCTCTATATCCATTCACTCCCTCCCAATATCGCATGATGTCACTTGTTATGTCTCTCTCCCTTTTCCACTCTATCCATCCCTCCCTCCTCATGCCACCTCGTCTCTCTTTATATCTCCATCCATTCTCATGTCCCCCATTATCTTTGTATCCATATCTCCCTCCCTCCCTCTCTCTCACCATATATCCCTCCACCTCTCTCTCTCCCCTTTTACCTCCCTCAATCCCTCCCTCTTTATCTCTCACCCTCCCTCCTTCTCTCCCCCCCTCCCTCTCCCTTCCCTCTCTCCCCCTCTCTATCTCTCTCACCCTACCTCCCTTTTTATCATTCTTCCTCTCTAACCTTCCCTCCCTCTCTCCCTACCCTCTCTATCTCTCTTACACATGCTCAATCTATCCCTATACCCCACTCTCCCACTATCATCCCCTCTCTCTTCCTAGGCCTCTCCCTCCTTCCTTAATCTCTTCCCCTCTCTCTCTCTCCCCTTATCACCCCCTCCCTGCCTCCCTCTTTCTCCATCTCTCTCTCACCCTCCCTCCTTCAATCCCCGACACACACACTCTCTCTCACACACACCCTCACTCTACCCCTCTTCCCCACTCTCTCACTTTGTCTCTCCCTCCCTTTCTCTCTCTCTCTTACCCTCCCTCCCTCTCATTTATTATCTCTCTCAGTGTCCCTCTCTCCCTCTAGTTTATTCTCTATCTCACTCTCCCTCCCTCTCCCCCCTCCTTCTCTCTTGCACTCTCCCTCACTATACCCCTCTACCCCACTCTCTCACCCTCTCTCCCCCCATATGTCTCTCTCACCCTCCCTCATTCAATCCTTGACACTCTCTCTTTCTCTTGCACACTCCCTCACTCTACCTGTCTTCCCCATTCTCTCACTCTCTCTCCCATCGTCTCTCTCCATCTCTCTCTTACCCTCCCTCCTCTCCTCTCAAACTCTCTCCTCCCATATGTCTCTCTCTCTTCCCTCCATCCCTCTGTATCTTGCTTGATCTCACCTTCCCTCCCTCTATCCCCTATCTCTCTCTCACACAATAGCTCACTCAACCCATCTACCCCAATATTTCTCTCTCTATCCACCTATACCTCTTTCTCCTTCCTCTCTATTCTCCCTATCTCTCTCTCCACCTCTCCCTCCTTCTGTACCTCCCTCTCTCTCCCTCTTTCTCTCACACCTTCCCTCCTCTCTCCCTTTGGCACACTCCCTCAATGTACCCATCTAACCCATTCCTGAGATGTCTAACTTGTTTTATCTTTAACATGAGTACCTCCATCTCTCTCCCTCTTTCTCTCACACCCTCCCTCCTTCTCTCCCCCACCCTCTCTCCCTTTGGCACACTCCCTCACTCTACCCATCTACCCCATTTTCGAGATGTCTGACTTGTTTTATCTTTAACATGACTGGGTGCCATGAAAATCATCCATGATAAAGATATTTTTCATGATATGTGTTAGGACCCTATAATGTACCTTTTTGCTGATACTTTTTGCTATCATTACATCCTTTTCCCACTCATATTTAAGCCTACATTATCACCTTAACCTATTTCTCCAAAGGTATATAAGATTACTTCTCTTTGATATATGTTTAATTTGTTTTACATGTAATTTTACATTACTCTCATACTTAGCCATTAATTAGAAATATATAGTTGCTAAAACAATTTGAATTGCAGTTACTATACTGTGTTGCTTGAAGACCACATTGCTGAAACAATCAACAGTATGCAAATCCCATTGCTGAAACAATGCGTGATTTGCGATGCTGAAACAACATTTCACATACAACAGTAACAAGAAGGAGATGCTACACTGGCCGTAACAACCGTAACTTAAGCCAACACCATTACAACCATCGCTGCTGCTTGAGACCACATTGCTGAAATAGTCAAACAAGATGCAAATCCCGTTGCTGAAATAGTCCATGATTTGCGATGTTGAAACACTATTTTACGAACAACAGTAACAAGAAAAGATAAATAAAGAAGCTGTTACACCGGCCATAATAGATGTACCTCAAACCAACACCATTCCAACCACTGTAACAACATTTTTCTATGAGAGATCAGAATATCCTATTCCAGCTCAGAAGATTAGATCAGACTAAGAATAGGATTTGTATGTACACATGTAATTTTATTCTTAATTGTATTAAGAGGATTCTCCTCTTTAAATAGAGGAGAAATCAACATTAGAGGGAGATGACGAAAGGCTTAGCTAGAAGCGAATTACAGAGAAGGAGCGTGTTCACTGTGGATATTGTAACTTGTCACATTTGACAGATGAATGAAAGATCATTCTGAGGATTCCTTCCTAATTCCTTTTATTTATGGGGAATCTTGTGAGAAGGAAAGGGCCCACCTTCTTCACAAGATTCACCCATTAGTTTCTGTAGTGTGTTAGTATTATTTTTATCTATGCCTTGTTAAAACTCTGTTTTGTTGAAACTCTGTTTCCATTGATTATTACATTGTTTTCATACAATTCATTCCTAGGTAATTGTTAATCATTTTGATTGGTAATTGTTAATCATTTTGATTGGTAATTCTATTTGAAGGTGTGATAGTCAGAGGTAGGTGCTAAATATTCCTACTTTGGGGAATAGGGTCCTGTCCTCTGTTACAAAATAGTTAGTCTTCGGTAGTTGTTAATCATTTTGATTGGTAATTCTATTTGTAGAATGAGTTTATGAAAGTGTGATAGTCAGGGGCAAGTGCTGAAGATTCCTACTTTGGGGAATAGGGTCTTGTTCTCTGTTACATAATAGTTAGTATTCTTTGCAGTATGCTGAAAAGTTCATTTTTCCTATGTTATTGTTTCTTAATGTAATCCAAGATTCTTTTGATAATTATTTCCTTTTGAATCTTAAGCTATGGAATAGATAGATTGCTTTTACTGTAATTCAGAGTATAACTTCAATCTGTTCAAAGCAAGGTGTGATGAGTATAACTTTTACTACAACTTTGGATTGCTTTTGAGATTGGGCATATATAGTGTGTGATTGCCTTTGAAATAAATAGACTTCCTTGGGTTGACAATTTATGTAACACTTGATTGTTTTAATTAATAAGAAATTATAGTGACCAACATTTTGGCGTCGTTGCCGGGGAAGGCAATTATAGATTTCAAAAGAATTTATGTTTTTCTTTCAGATGTATAGATTGCATGAGAGGATGTGGACCCCCCAAGGAAACTGACCCTACAGGTGGTAGCAGCATAGGAAGAGGAGGTAGAAAGACTTTTATCGACAAGATTATATCAAAATCTGAATCTGTTGTTCCTCAACGACCAAGTGTTGAAGGAAAATCTCCCTGCGGATAGGTAGACCTCCTCAAAGAGATAGAATATTAAATCTAAGACAAAAAGTACTTATCATGTCCCTGCACGCTCCAAGTTGAGCTCCAATCTTTTGCTCCTCGATAAGCCCTGTAGACAAACAAAGCACGACCACTTCCTACTCTATCAATATTAGTCCGAAATAGATCTATCTACTAAAGAGACAAATTCATGCAAGATTGAACATGAATTAGAAATAAACAGGCCAAGCAAATTATATTAATGAGGACGAAACATTTCTTACAGCCGTAGATGGATTGCAGTAGTTTTGCCAAGTCCTCCTTGTCTACCCCTTGCTCAAAAGATCCACGATCCAAATGATGATAGCTCCACTGATTGCTTCCTATGAGATCATAGGTATCTTACTTCCAAAATATCTCTGTTCCAACACCACTTATAAGATCATAAGTTTGGTGTGATTCTCCCTTCTTCAGTCCCCCTTTCACCATTAGAAAGCTTGCTTATATAGCCTTGGAGAGGCTCAACATCTTGAGATATCTTTAGGGTGAGTTGAGGATTTTCCTCCTTCAGTTAGGGATCTACCCTAAGATCATGGCTTGATTGAGGATTCGAATCCAACTGCCTTCCAAGAATGAAAGGATGCTTCCCCCATTCATCTCAACAACTTAACTATTGCCCATAATAGGTAGTGCTCCCTCAAAAGGGCCATCAGAGCATTTTATCTCTCCCCAGTAGTATTAAAGGGAGTGCCAACACTCCTAAAGACACAAACGCTCCCCCAGAAGGGCCAAAGAATCTTTATAACACTCCCAGACAGTGTAACGGGGAGTGCCAACACTCCCAGAAGAGGTATAGGGGAGCGCTCTCCTTCAAAAACTTAGTTTTTTGAGTGTTTTCAAATGGAAAAAGGTTCATGAGCCCAGTTAACCTTTCCTCCTCTTCCAAATCAAGTGTTTGACATGTGCCAAGTGTCCTCCTGATGTCATTTACAGGCAAGATATAGGCATCATGACAGTATGCTTCCTTGACATTTGCGACACTTGTGAGAAAAATGCGACACTTACGAACTTTGTAATGATGACACTATCAAAGTGAGTATTTTTTATGTGTAACAGATTTCCCCCCAAAGTATGAAGTTAGAAGACAAAAACTGATAACTGAAATTCTTTGTAGAATTTCAAGAAAGGGTATAGATGTAGAGAACCTGACAAAAGTTGCACACAAACATCTAACAAATATTATGACATGTTTCAAACCCAAGGCAGGCATGCCTATGCTTGGGTGATCAAGACTTGCGAGATATGGCCGCCATAAAATACACTACGAATCCATAATTGTATTGATAAAAAGGTATAGACACTGAAAATACATTGTGGATCTATACTCTTATGAAATGAACTGATCGTAGCCACAAAGAATACACAATGGATCTATGAGATGACAAGACATAGACAAGACCAATACAAAGTGGATCTATGTCACAGTATATGTGCCATTGTTCAAAAGAAACTCCATCGCAGCCTAGGCAAAGTACATATCAAAGTGATCACTCAACGCAGGGTCTTCTTACCGATCTCGATGTAGTACGAATCTAACCATGTGAATAGATTTCCTGATGTCAAACATGGCAGAAACCACTTGATTACTGGTCAATGATGTAAACCATTAACAAGCACGAGGGAGATCACCATTAATGTCAATGATTCCCAAGGTACCCTAGTACATTCCAACGAATGTGAATGGATGAGCTGAAGTTGAACATTCGTGGAATCATCCGATCAGAGGTCAATGATGTAAACCCACTATCGAATGTGAGGAGGCCTGCCATTGAGGCATGCAGGTCCCAAAGTACTAACTGGTTTCTAAGGCTAGTTCCTGGATAAGGTGTTGAAGTCGACAGGAATAGGCTCGTTGAAGGAGGGACTTGATGTGTCCCCCATCAACGACATGAAACAAACATAGAGATGTAATTGATAGCTCAAATGAACATGGACTGACACGGGTATTGAGACAAGATATTTGTGATGGCTAACTCTCGAGCCAGATACTTCCCTTGAACACTGAGGCACAACAACAGAAACATGACATGGACCAAAACTTGATGATGCGGTGGATGCTATGACTTACGTCAGGTGACTCAAAGGATTGGCTCAGTGCAGAGGTTCAACGGATTAAGATGTGCACAAAGACAAAGTGTCATGCTCAAGGGAGACTCTAAGAGTTACTTGGTAATGTCTTCAAAAAGAAACTGCTTGGCTTGCTTCTTTCAATTTTCCCCCATCCAGATAGACGAGTACCTCTTTTTAATTTAACGAGCTCGAGGAGGATAACATATGCTCGATAAAATTCACCTTTGGTAAGTTCCTCTTCCTTTGTTTAACTAACTGGAAGAAGTAAGGGTTTGATCCCGTATGGGCCTGTCGATGTTTTGTTTAGCGAGTCCAAAGACAAAAAACTCGAAGGTTTTTCATGATTATAGAGTCTAGAAAAACAATTAAAAGAGAACTCTCTCAGTTCCTTTTTCGTAAAGTAGTCTGACGAGATCGAAAAAGAGATAAACTATCGCTCAAAAGACGTTTTCTTCATATACTTTAACGAGCGTAAAGAGAAAAAGGTTGCTCAGTAATCTTTTCATATTTAGAGAGTCTGAAAAGAACTTAAAGATGACTCCAGTGTTGTCCTTTTTCGTAATGTTAGTCTCGCGAGGCCGAAAAAGAGATAAATTGTCATTTGAAAGACTCCCTTTCAAACCGTTTAACGAGTGGAAAAGGAAGCAAGATCACTCAACAATATTTTCATGTTTAGAGAGTCTGAAAAGAGATTAAAGGAGACTCCAGGGGGGTTCCTTTTTCGTGTATCCATACAAGTCTGAAAAAGAGATAAAAGTCTACCCAGATGCATTCTCGTGTATCTACGAGCACGAGAAAGAACAAAGATGAAGCTCGGTATGCCCCTAGCTTGAAAGCTAGTGTCTTAACTCCAGAAAGATCACCAAAGGCTGGAGACATGCCCTCCAAGCTTCAATTCATTCACTGGCTCTAAGGTTGTCACTAATTTCTCTAGTAGATGAGAAAAAGGAGAAGGGTGGATGAAAATAAGGTTCAAGAGAGATGACTGTTTCATTTTTTAACGATCTTGACACAGGAAAAGAACTATGCTCAGGACCTCTGTTTCATTTTTTAACGATCTTTCCGCAGAGAAGAGAAACTTTGCTCGTGGTTTCGTCCGGATCATGGCTGCCAAGAGGATAATGCTCTGGAAGGGTACCATGTCAAGGGACAAAACTCGGTCATGGCTTCCAAGAGATCTTCACCGGATGGAAGAGAATCACTTTGGAAGGAACACATGTTGAGGGTCGTGACAGGGGTAAGGAGATCAGGTTCCAATAACCCTACTGAAGAGATCACCATGTCAACTACTGGATCCAAAGCATCAGAATTTGAAATCATGGGAGACAACGCCACATAATTGACATGCAGCGGGGGCGATACTATCTGCATATAAGAACCACTTAGGGAGATAATCCAGTTAGGGTCGATGAATGAAAGTTGATCAATAGTCACAATTCTTCCTTTGTGAGGGAAAGATATCAGACGGAAAAGAGTGGATACAATAGCTTTCATGGCATAGACATAATCCCGCCCAAGGAGTAAGGAAAAATCCAAGGGGTCTTGGACTACCATGACATCGATAAAGATAGTTTTCCCTCCCAAAGTTATAGGAAATTGAGGAAGGATCCCTAAAGGTTGACTAGTTCTTCTGTTAAAAGATAACACATTCTGTGTAACCGGTGCAAGCTGCAGACAACCCAAAGCGTACCAAGCAACATAAGACAAAATACTAACGAACGCACCTTCATCTATCAACGTTTGAGGAACGTCCTGACCACGAACATGTACTGTAATCTGGAAAGGAATGTGGGAGGGAAGACGAGGTCCAGTTAGCACAACCCAATAAAAAAGGATGGCTTCATTACTTGGAGGGGGTTTCGTAGGAGAAGGAGGAATTCCCCCCGGTATGGTAGAGTCTGTATTAATGAGAAAAACATGGGCAGTATCGGGTTTACT
>SNQJ01S0397950.1:0-14617 GCA_010110895.2 Picea sitchensis | reverse complement strand
CTTCGAAAGAAAAACCTAGGCTAGATAGCCAAACAAGGTGTAGCACATCTTCCTCCAAGGATAGCGCACCAACAATAGCTGATCAGATAGTCCAAACCCTAGCCAAGAGATAGTCCAAGCCAACACTGAAAACTGGTTGCTACAGCAACTACACCTGCAGCTCTCCTCCACACGTGCGCACCAAACTGGGAACTGCAGTGTGCACCAGTTGCTTCTCTACAATTCTAAGATGTGTCAAATGAGAATTGGCGCCTTGTATTTATAGTGGTTTTTCTAGATTTGTTGAGGCCGACTTCTCCTTCTGGGTACATTTTTGTTCAGTATATTATTATTATTTCTGGCCGACTTCTTCTCTTGGAGGCTAATAACCTAATATAAATTACCTTCTTGAGCCAACAAGACTTCTAGGGTTATTAGCCAACTCATTAGGGTTTTCTCTTGCTTTCCGGAGTCTTCTATTCTCGTCAGGTTTACACGTGGAGGTAAATACCTCCCGCAGCTACCATAATATTAACAGGGTTGATGAAGCCAGGCAAGATGCTCAAAAGAAAGAGGCTTCGAAGAGAAGTGTGTCTTTCCAGGAGGATCCATGACATACGGTAGGTTGTGTTTGCGTGATAGAAGGAGAGGCCAATCAAGAGGATTGGAGTGTAGTTGTGGTAGCAGATCCAGTACAGGAGGCAAAGCCACTACCAGTATGGGAGACAAATATACATCCAGATGATAGAGGATGGAATACCTCCCTCACTAAGAGGCACTGTTGATGTTTTTTAGCTTCGGTAGGTATTCCCACTAGTAGTTGTGGTGTCAGGCATGTGGTAATATTTGTTGGCACGAGATTACACTTTCGTTTCAGTGAAAACACCCTTGCATTTGAGTTGGGGCTTCATGGGCTTGGTGATGGGCTTTGTGGACTTGTGTTGGGGTGTCACACCCACAAGAAGGAATAAAATATTCTAATTTAATGTTGTGTTTAGTGGAGGGTTCTTTAGAGTAAGCTAAGCGCTTCTAAACTCACATTAGACTCCTATAAAAGGAAAGGAGGAGATTGTGACATCTCATTGTGTCATTATGGAGTTAGCATAAGTGAGCACTTGTGCTAGGAGCTTGGAAATTTCAGCAAGGGAAATTCTGCAATTTTGGCAAATCTCACCTAGGGTTTCTTGGAGATTATTTGTTTGTTTTTAACCAATGAAGGGTTTTGATTTTTTGAGCCAAGAAAGGCCACACGTGTGAGGAAAAGAAGAGAGAGAAGGTCATACGTGTGGAGCAGATCGTATAGCAGTCTGTACAAGTCCGCACATGTGGGAGTAGTAGTCTATATAGCCGCACGTGTGGGACAGAACAGGTTCGTACAGTCACGCATGTGACTTTCATACAAGTCTGCATGTGTGAAAGGGAAAAACAAGTATACACGTGTGATTTTATGGGAAGTTTGTCAGGTTCGTACAAGCTAAATTCAGCAGTTGTATGGCTGACATCATCAGGTCATACAGGGGGTCTATAGTAGGTTTGCAAATTGGAATTTATCCTGGGTAATTTGATGATTTTTGTGGTTTTCCAAAGGATTGATTTTGTCCTCAAATTTGGTGATTTTTTGGTTGTTGAGAGGGTTGATTTTTCCCTCGGGAAATTCTAAAATTTTGTGTCTCAATGCATGGATGATTTATCTTTGATCTTGTTGTTTTCGTTGTTGTAATTTTCAGTCAATAATTTAAGTGTAAAATTGTTCAGTGATAACAGCTAAGGTTTAGTGTTTGGTTCACTTGGAAGTAATTTTCAAATCTGAAATTAGTTGTATGAAAAATTGACACCTTGAAGAGGCACTTGAATAACATTTTGTAGGTTGGTGAAGGGCTACCACATGCATTTTCCAGACCTATTAACCCTTGGATTTTCACCCTGGAAAATCCTGAGGGTTAAGAGCCAACATAGACTATTTTGGTTGGCATTTATAGATTTTCCCAGTTTTAGCACTTATGTGAGTTAGAGGTTGGTTCCCATCAAAGACAGGTACAGGATTGGTCGGTGGTTGTTTTTGCTTCAAATCTAGAGCTAGCATAGTTTCACATGGATTTGAGAGAGATTGTTATTTTTAGCAAGTGGCCTATGTTTTAGGAGGTAGTGACCGGAGACTCGTACCACAATTTTGAGCATACAGTATTGGTCCTTGCATGATCCTGAGCCCGATGACACTTTTTTCAGGGATCATGCAGGTACTTTCTATTTTTAGCAGGTTGATCTCTAGGCATCAGAAAAGGATTTTGAACATTCAGTATTGATCCTTAATGCATTATGATTCTATTGGACCTTTTCCAGGGTGACTTGTCAGTATTTTCTATTTTTAGTTGGTGGAGCATCGGGGCTCCCATGTCAATTATGAGAACATATTTGGAATCCTCACAAAAAATAGAATTCAATGAGTATGATATCATTGACATGCAGCAAGATTCTATTTTTAGCAATGTCTATTTTTATACAATTGACACATGGTAGTGTTCTCCTAGTCATCCTGGACGTTTTTGGTAGTTTCCTATTTTTTAGGGGCGGACCCCTATTTTTTGCAGTTTCTATTTATAATTTTATAGCAGGGGCGGTTGCCTTCAAAGGTGACAAGTGGCAGGGTCAAATTCTAACAAATGGCAGTGATGCTATGTGACATGTGGCAGTTGGGTGGCTTAATTAATTAAGGGGGTGCACTTTCCAAGGAATGAAGCAATTAATTGAAAAACAATTAATGAGGGATGTGTGTGGATGAGGTGGCACATCACATGGGTGAGATTGGCCTAATTAAAGCTCAATTTACTTATCCTTCACTTCACTCATCATTATTTCAATATTCATGCATTAATTATCCTTTAATTTCACACATGTGGCTTGGCTCCTATTAATCAGGGCGCATTTATCTTCCATCATATTCCCTAAGTCTCATTTAATGCACCTCCTTTTCCCTATTTTTTAGCATTAATGTGCCTCCATTTTCCCTATTTTCTAGCGCATTATCCTAAATGAGCCTCCATTTTTTCTATTTTCTAGCCTCTGCCTTTTTCTCTACCTATTTCCTAGCACATTGTCCTAAATGAGCCTTCATTTTTCCTAATTTCTAGCTCTCCCTAAAATTAGGGCGTATTCACTTCCCATGCGCGCTCTTGTTCTCATATGCACCTATTTTAGTTTCTCATGTGCCCAATACCCTCACATGTGTGAATTAACTATCTCTCTCACTCCTCTTTCCTCATGTGCATGCTCACATCACTCTTAATTCTTTTTTCATGCACCTTTCCTTCCCTTTTTACCCACATCTGCGACATCTTGGTTGTTATTGGGAAGTGTGCCCTCACTATCCCATATATTGGAGTGTTAGCTTCATTGTTCGAGGTCAGATTTTTGCAGCAGCAACATTCATTACTCTCTCTTTCTTCTCATTCTTCTTAGACTAGCTACTCTTTCTTTGTGTGAAGATAATCATAGTGTCGGTTGTTGTGCTTGTTGATGTGGTGTAATAAACTCTTTGGTGGCCATTAATAAATAAGTGTTGTGCTTAATTTCGAGCTTTCACTGTTGTCAGTATTGTGATCTCTCTTTATGCATTCAATTGGCAGTTCATAGCCATTTATTTTGATATTCACCTATCTTTTAAGTGGTCTCTCTCTTCTATTTATTTCATCTTTCTCACGTTAACACTACAGGGTCATTCCAAGCAAATTTAAACTATCTTTTCCTAATGCCTTGGAAGGGTGTTTACACATTGTCCAAGGCATATATGTTGTTTTTTGTGTGTGTTTTTGCAGAAAATCAGATCCAAGATTAGTAGCCCGGTACTTAGGGACTTCCCCCTGAGGTTGGCATGCACCAACCAAATGGAGAGGAGGCTTCCCTGTGACAATTAAGGCATTCTCTCCTTGAATTAGCCACTTTTGCATCGTTGATTTTTAATTAAATCAGATCTGAATGGAGGAAGAAAAAGTGTGCTAACAAATTGGCGTTGTTGTCGGGGAACATAAACCTTGGTGACAATGACATTGGTGAGTTTTTATTGCTATATTTTATTTAACTCACTTGGAGACTCCATAGGATACAAGGACGACTCCAGAAGGGAAGTTACACAAGAATATCATATGGTTTTGATTCCCTTGCAAGGTCTAGTTCTGAGATTGAGCAAACCCTAACATCTTTTCTAGAACAAGACTATACCTTCACCAGGAACTCACCCTAGGTTGGTAAGCATACTAAGTCTCTGGTAGGTTCCTTCAACAAGCACTATGGTGAGTCTAACCTTGACACCTTCATCTTTGGTTTTATTGTCATCTCAAGCTAATATTATGGTAGGAGTTGTGCTTGTTTCTATCTCATATTAACAATATGGCTGCAGTTGTGAGGCCACGAGAAAGGTGGAGATTCTTTTCTTATGACCCACTGAGTTTTGTTTAATTTCCAAATTATCCTCATGAACTTACTTGCAGGTAAATATCTTAAGTGCTTAGCTTGGTTCATGTCCAAGTTGGGAGTATCAGCTGAGGATCACTTGGCTGATTTTTTACAAGTGATGGATGATTTTGACATGGAACATGAGGATGTTTGTGCCAACCCTCGAAGGGGAGGCACAAGCATGGTACAAATCCCTTCCATATGCCTCGATTGATGGATGGGATTCGTTCCAAGAGAATTTCATTGAGATATGGTCAGATAAATAGGATAATAGTGCATCCTATGAGTTTCCCTTGATCCATGTTCCATTCCATGAGGTTCTATTAGTGGTTGAGCAAGAAATCCATATGTTTTCCCAAGGGTTGCAGGAAATATTAGCTATTCTAGAAAACTATGATGGAAACAATGCCCCTTTTTTCGTTACAATTGCCCAAAGATTACGGGGACTTTTGGATATGATAGAGGAACTCTACAATGGAGACATACCATCTTCTATCCTTTCAATGGTCCAAGGATTGCAAGAAAGATTGGCTACTATAGAAGATAACCTTTCATGTTATCAAGTCCCCAGAGATGAACAGGATGATGATTTAGGCTTGAATGATCTGGAACCAGTAGTTTCACCACTTGAGTCATATGTAGAGTTCCAGGAAGATGAAGGTTAATATTTGAGTCCTCAAACATGTTCAGTGGTTCCTTCCATTAGTGATGATGAAAATTTTCAAGAGGAAGAACCACAAATCAACCAAGTAGAAATCAATCAACAAGAAACTTCATCCATGCACATCCCAGTAGTGGTTCAGGAACATCTTGATCAAATACCATTACAGTAGGAGGAGCCACTTTTGGTTCAACCAGAGGATGATATCCCTTACATTTTTCCAATTGTCCAGCATTCAGATGTTGTTCTTTAGGATCCTTTGAATGATCAATGCTTGGATATAAAGGTTCATCATGATCCAGTTGAGCTCAGGATGATGGAGTTATTTCAATTTCCAACAGGTAGATTCTAAGAGTTTCAACTCTCATGCATTCAGGCTTACTACAGTTGAAGTACCATGTTCCAAATTACAACCAACAGCCTTCAACTATGCCTTCATTAGCAAGTACGTCAAGGCATCTTTGAGTCATATGAGATTTCAAGGTTGGTTTCACTGGAAGGTTGACTTTGTCGATCTTTCCCGTCAAATTGATCACCTAGATGCATGGTTGCATTGGTCTTTCGAGTATGTTGATTTGATCATGGCAGCTTTGACGTGAAAATTTTGATTTTAGGGGTAGTAGTCTTTCCTTTCCGCATGTCATTTCATTTTTTCCTTTATTGCTGATTTTTATTTGTTTTAGGAGAGCAATTTAACCTTTCATTTGCAGAGTCTTTTCCATTCAGTTATTTACTTTCATCTTTAGCTAAGTTTCTCTCATTTTTTTCATCCTATATCAACATGTGGTCGTGTCTTGTGATGTTTTTCCTTTCAAAGTATAGTGGCTTTCCACTATTGTTATTCCTGGGTCAAATTATTATTGTCTTATCTTACATATTTCAAGACTTTGTGTCTTATCATTAGAGTGAGCATGGTTGGGGGTTTTCTTTGTTCTTATTACAAAACTGTGAGCCTTTAGTTTGGGTATATTTCAAGATACATAGGAGATTCCTAAATCATCATATGTCTTATCACTTCATTCCTTATCACTAAGTCTTCTTCTTTGATTCAGTTGTCCCCCTCATCCATCACTAAGGACATGTTTCCATTCATCGTATAGCTTCCTGAGTTATCACTTCGCGCTAAGGGAAGAGAGTCGCCATTGCTCTTATTATCATAAAATCATCTTACATCGACTTCAATACATTATCTGCGAATGATCCAGAAATAGAGCACCTTGATGGTCGTTAGCCTCATTGGCAGTTATCTCGCATTTGACAAGGCTCAACATTATTGGGCCTAGATTAGATTATCCTCATCATTGTTCGACTTCAAAACATCTTTCACAGTGACAAGTTGTGTTTGTAGCTTAGGACCCATTGACATTATTGGTGGGTTTCCTTTGCACTTGGAAGGTGTTTACCTCATTGACATATAACTAAGTGACTCTCTCCCTTGTGTCAACTTCAACACATTTACCACAGGGAGGAGTGTACATGGTAGGTGGTAGTAGGTAACGGATTTGGATGTGACTCATTGTGTTTCAATTTATGAGTGGGAGGTTTATATTTCTTTAACTTTGTTATCACGCAATTTGTAATTTGAAAGACAGGAAAGGTAAAAGGGGACAAATTGACGTAACAGGAGACTATCATATCATTGTCACCTCAACATGATGTCTCTTTCTATTTAGGGTGGTAGGCCTGGGGGAGACGTCCTCGATGACCTGGGGTTTTGAGAAGGCAAAGGATTTAGGCCAAGTAAAGGTTTCCCTCTCACAAGTCACCACCAATCAGAAAGTTCGGCTAAACAACCAATAAAGATAATAAGAACCAGAAGTGTACCTGCCTGGAACAAAACAACATGAAAACTATATGTGCAAGGTCACTTGTTGGTTAGTACTTCATATAATCAGAGACTTTCTCAATATAAGCAATTGACTAATATATTGATGAAGTAAGCAAAGATGTATAAATGGAAATAATCACAATATGATACTTCAACAATAAATGCTTCAAAATGAGTAGGGATAACAAATTATCAATATCATAACACCAACATTCATCAGAAGCAAGTATGCATTAATCCTTTCAATTGCTTTTAGAAACTTCAATTGTTGCAAAGTATGATTATAACTTGAAAGAATAATAGTAGCAGTAGGGTTAGCAAGTTAATCTAAACTAAGGTTAGAAAGGTGTTAGTAATTTCTCAAAGATTTGGATGTTTGCAGATTGTGATCAAAGCACTAGAGCAAGAGGTCTTAGACTAGTGCATTCATAGGGAAAATGGAGTCAACAAGTAGCAGCAAGAGTTGAAAGAACAATATGATAATAGTATGGACAAAGACAAGAGTATTTTGATGGTGAAGTGTTGATAAGCCAAGGCTTCAACCATCAAACCCTAGGGGAAAATGGCTTACTAAGGTGTAGGCAACCCTAGGCCTTAGCACGTTTTCCTCCTTCTTTAGCTCAATGAAAAAGTAAAATCGACTAGAATGAAGAACAAGAGATAGGGTGTTTAAATGAAAAGGCCCTAGCAATGTCTCCAACAGAAAAAAGGCTCCTTGGCATAATCTAGTAGGGAATTAAAATAAGGACACCAACATGTGCTTATTTCATAGGGTTTATTTCAGCAAATTTCATTAAAAAAATGCAAATAAAACAATATAACCATTCAAGTAAGGGAAGGATTCCATAAATTCACTTACATTTACCAAGTATTCATCAAGCCCAACCCTAGTTATAAACCTTCCACCAAGAAAGATGCTAAAAAATCACCAAAAAGAAGCCTCCTTCAACAAGTGCGCCAAAATTTCAGCAAAAACCCTAATGAGGGCCAA
The DNA here is from genome assembly GCA_010110895.2 of Picea sitchensis. Taxonomy (NCBI): domain Eukaryota; kingdom Viridiplantae; phylum Streptophyta; class Pinopsida; order Pinales; family Pinaceae; genus Picea; species Picea sitchensis. The sequence continues at coordinate 6,709 of SNQJ01S0397950.1, read as the reverse complement.
AAATTTCAGACCTCACACAAGTGTGAGTGAAAGATGATGAATAAAAGAGAGTTTAGCTCTCTTAATTATACCATACCAATGACCTTAACTAAATTTTAGGTCACAAAAGGCCGACAAGGCCAAAAATACATAATAATATTGTTTTACATTAAATGTCATAATCAAACCCCTAAATCAAGCAAAAATGAGGACATCATGCCCTTTTAAGTTGATGTTAGCCCCTTCTAAGGAAACGTTGGCCTCCTGGATAAAAATGTTAGCCCCCCTTGGGGCTCCGAAAGTTGTCACATGTGCCACAACTGCCTCCCAAAAAGTCCACAGCAACTGGATGACACCATGAGTGTCCCGGGTGACATCATGGGCATTCCAAGCCCAACGTCCTAATGGAAAGGGCACAACCCCCCTGGGTACAGGCTTGGTAAGCTGCCTCTGGTGGAACTTTCTCTTCTCCTGTGCAAAGCCTCTGACCTATCTGTGCCCCCTGTTGGGGTCTCAGCATCCATCTGATGGGATTTCAGCCCCATGGAGGTCTGAACTGATCATCTCCCCATGTGTACCTATCTATAATGGTACATGTCTGTCGGGTATGATCATGCACATCAATAGATACACCCTCCATGGGCTCATAAGTCACAGGGATCATAGCAATGGAAATCACATCTAATCATCAATATTATTAAACATGATTGTTGAGATTTATGTGGTGAGGAGTGTTTTTAGGTGAAATCTGCAAGCCAAGTTTGGAGGAAGTGACAGAGCATCCTATTGGGATAATGCTCACTGGATGTGGGATGTTTCCAGGAGAAATCAAATCCAATCCATGTGAGTGGATGAGGTAGATGAGGGATGTATGGGCAAGGGGTACAGTGGTAGCAGGGAAATGCATGGCTTACCTATGGGTGCCTCTATAGAGGGTGAGTTGCACCTGTCATGGATGAAAATGTTTCCAAGCCCATTCATGCATTTTTTCTTTTTCTTATTGATTTTTATTTCAAGAAGCTAATCAGGGGACACTGCCCTTGCGTGGTGACCAGTGGTGGCAATGTTACCCACAAGCATTTTCACAGACATGAGAAGGTTGGCTTGTGATGAGACCCCCTTTCTATTGTCTATGCCACCAAGAGCCACTACCCTGGCATGGTAACCAGCTTCTATTAGTGTCATACCGCTAGATGCCCATGGACCTAATAGGTTGGCTCGTGATGAGACCCCCTATCCTCTGACTAGCTCTTGTTTTATCACTTTTTAATGGGTCCCTTTGATTCTTGCTGAGAAGTCTTTTACTGCTTTCTCAGGGATCCCTGGGTGAAGCATATCGAGGTTTCATTCTTTGTCTTCTATCTTTTTCCATCTTCTTTTACCCTCTGGGCCTTTATCCCCTTCTTCCCAAAAATTAAGGTACAACCCTTAAATATTTTTCAAACCCAATGCCCGGACCAGTGTAATGGGATCGATGAGTGGGAGAAATATGGAAAGTGGTAAGTATGATTGGCATGGACGATGGCTTCTCATGAATCCCCCCAATGGAAACTCAAAACCTATGGGCACAAGATTACTAGGGCATCCTGTCATTCCCCCCAGATATGGTCAAGTGGATAGGCATAAGATCCAAGCACATGTTAGAAACAAAAAGAATCAAATGCATGTATTCAAAGGTTTTGAGGATCATAGTGACACATACCATGATACCCGGACTCATTGCCTCATGGAGAAATATCCACTTCTACTACATGACCAGGTTGAGGTGATGGATGTTGTTGTTGCTAAAAAAGTGGAGGCATTGAAGAAAGAAAAATATGGGCCCTCCAGGGCCATTCTCAAGTTGATTTGGCTCTCTGTACTCCATGTCTAGGACATGTGGGCCTCAAGACATAGTCTCCTTAGTTATCCCTAAACTGGGGGATAACATCTGGCTCCAAATCGGGGAGATGTGTTCACCGTAGAGCGCATTAGAACCTTAGAATCTCTGGTATAACCTGTAACCTGCTTGATCTCAGCATAAGACTATCAACAATCATTTAGGGTGGTGATATCACCCCCGGCTCATATATGTAAAAATAAAGCAAGCATATGTACAAATGTCAAAGCAAACTATTCTAGCATGAAATGCAAATGGTATATACAATGAATGAAAATTCCCACCTACTTACCTCTACTTACTTGTTGGTTGAATGTTAGGTGTAGTCAAATAGCCAATGAAACCATCCTAGCAACGTCTCCCCATACCTACCCTTGTGCTTCATCATAAACCAAATCAGTGATAAGTTAAGCACAAAAATAACATGAGTTAGAAAAGGTATTGTATCAATGGAAATTGTAAGGTCTAGCTCATGGAGGCATGTGGGAGGGAAAAAGTGATGCCAAGAAATACTCTCAACAAAGTGCTCAATCCATCTCAGAAAAGGATCGTGAAAATTCAAAGGTTCAAAAGACCGACTCGAGGAGTCTGAATGTTGGCTACCTTGGACGTCTTCACAACTTGAGGCCTAATAATGGATTAGAAAGAACTGAAAGGATGACCGACAATTCCTTAAGGGGGAGATGGAAAATGTGATAATAAGCTTCTTCTTTAGGTACTCAACTTTACCCTAAAATCCATAATGAGGTTTTGTCTTACACGAGACTTGGGATAAGGGACATGTTTCCAAACCATACCTTTAGTGACATAGCGAGGTAAAGTAATCAAAGGGAGGTGGAAAATATTATCACAAGTATCTTGCTTCAGGGAAGTAACTTCCTCACTTTTATCAAGATCTGAGAAGAACGATGGTTGATAAACTTCTTCATAGAATAAATTTAAGTGCTCAGAGGAACAGTCATCAAAGTCCTCAAAGTATGACCGAAAAGTATTAGGAGAGCATAGCATCAAGTCATTCTTGGGTGTCTAAATAAAATTGGTAATCATGTCATGTTCTTGTTGCCAAATGTCAAAATGATTAGTAACTTCATGTGATAAAGGTAAAGGCAAATTTTTGGAATGACCCTCAATGTCATAAATGGGATCCCCATCATATCCAATCATATCCCATCTACGCTTCCCAACATGTATGAATTCATTAATATTATCAACAAAGTCATCATTTTCATCATAACATGAAGGGTTTAGAAAGTCCAACACTTCTTCACTTTCCACATCATAAGATAGATAATCATTAAAAAAAATGAAATGGAAGTAACTCACCTTGCTTACTTCTTCTTGTGCAGGAGCTTCAAGTATTTGGATATCTTCATCAAATGGAAGACTTTCCTCTACATCTTCTAGTTTGTCCAGGGGCTCCATTTCTTCTTTACTGTTTGAATCATAGAATAAGGAATCATCAAAAAATTGGAAAGGAAAATGACTCACCTCATTCTCTTCATCTTGTGTAGGAGAAATAGGATCTTGGATAACTTTGTCAGATGGAGGAGCGATTACCAGCGTTTCATCCTCATAATTCACTTCTCTAGTTTCACTGCATTCTATCAAATCATGGGAGAAATCATGTTCCTCTTCAAGGGGTTGACAATTTCCTTCATAAATCATGTTCCTCTTGGTATTGAGCATGATATACATGCCTGAGATCTTCTACAATCTCAGTGGTGAATCCTAGGTCCTCTAAGGCTATTGTGATATTTTCAATGGCATCTTCATACGTTTGGCAATGTGGTTTGGCAAAGTCAATAAACCTATTAATGAGGTGTACGAAAGATGATATACACCTATTTTTTCAATAATCCTTAAACCAATCTTGCAAAAAGGATGGTAGAGAGAGTATGAATAATTTTACCAGAACATCCTCCCCTCCCAATTCTATCTCGCTCATATACTCCAAAACAATTATGATGTGAGAAATTTGGAGGCCACAAAATCTTGCAAGGTTGCTTAACCATTTTGTATCAAAACAAGTTGGATATCCTTGAAGGATTTTGAAATCAATAATTGGATACACTTGTTCCCATGACACCATGATCCCATAACTTGGAAATATCACAGAATTGAGAGTAAGGTGGCACCTAGGAAAAGGTTAGTGGAGTCGCTAGATAATTTTCTTGAAATTATCAAAGGGATGAGGGAATCACCCTCAATGGAGTCGCCACGTAAGCTTTTGTAAGATAAGGATTCTTGAGGAAAGGATTACTGAAAAAGTTTCTTCTTTGAGGAGAATTGACTCAGTGTTCCCCGACAATGACGTCAAAATGTTATCACACAAATTGCACTTTGAAATATAGGAAAGGTAAAAGGAGAGAAATTGACGTAACTGGAGACTATTCTATCATTGTCACCTCAACAAGATGTCTCTTTCTATTTAGGGTGGTAGGACCAGGGAAGACGTCCCCAGTGACCTGGGGTTTTGAGAAGGCAAAGGATTTAGGCCAAGTAAAGGTTTCCCTCTCACAAGTCACCACCGATCAGAAAGTCCGACTAAACAGCCAATAAAGATAATAAGAACCAGAAGTGTACCTTCCTGAAACAAAACAACATGAAAACTATATGTGCAAGGTCACTTGTTGGTTAGTACTTCATATAATCAGAGACTTTCTCGATATAAACAATTGAATAATATATTGATGAAGTAAGCAAAGATGTATAAATGGAAATAATCACAATACGATACTTCAACAATAAATGCTTCAAAATGAGCAAGGATAACTAATTATCAATATCATAACACCAACATTCATCAGAAGCAAGTATGCATTAATCCTTTCAATTTCTTTTAGAAACTTCAAGTGTTGCAAAGTATGATTATAACTTGAAAGAATAATAGAAGCAATAGGGTTATCAAGTTAATCTAAACTAGGGTTAGAAAGGTGTTAGTAATTGCTCAAAGATTTGGATGTTTGTAGATTGTAATCAAAGCACTCAAGCAAGAGGTATTAGACTAGAGCATTCATAGGGAAAATGGAGTCAACAAGTAGCAGCTAGAGTTGAAGGAACAATATGATAATAGTATGGCCAAAGACAAGAGGGTTTTGATGGTGAAGTGTGGATAAGCCAAGGCTTTAACCATCAAACCCTAGGGGAAAAAGACTTACTAAGGTGTAGGCAACCCTAGGCCTTGGCATGTTTTCCTCCTTCTTTAGCTCAATGACAAAGTAAAATCGGTTAGGATGAAGAACAAGATATGGGGTGTTGCAATGGCAAGGCCCTAGCAATGTCTCCAACAGAAAAAATGCTCCTTAGCATAATCTAGTAGGGAATTAAAATAAGGACACCAACATGTGCTTATTTCATAGGGTTTATTTCAGCAAATTTCATTAACAAAATGCAAGTAAAACACTATAACCATTGAAGTAAGGGAAGGATTTCATAAATTCACTTACATTTACCAAGTATTCATCAAGCCAAACCCTAGTTATAAACTTTCCACCAAGAAAGATGCCAAAAAATCACCAAAAAGAAGCCTCCTTCAACAAGTGTGCCACAATTTCAGCCAAAACCCTAATGAGGTCGAAAATTTCATACCTCACACAAGAGTGAGTTAAAGATGATGAATAAAAGAGAGTTTAGATCTCTTACTTATACCATACCAATGACCTTAATTAAATTTTAGGTCACAAAAGGCCGACAAGGCCAAAAATACATAATAATACTATTTTACATTAAATGTCATAATCAAACCCCTAAATCAAGCAAAAATGAGGACGCCGTGCCCTTTTAGGGTGATGTTATCCCCTTCTAGGGAAACGTTGGCCTCTTGGAGCAAAACATTAGCCCCCCTTGGGGCTCCGGAAGCTGCCACATGTGGCACAACTACCACAATTGCCTCCCCAAATGTCCACAGCAATTGGATGACATCACAAGTGTCCTGGGTGATGTCATGGGTGTTCCAAGGCTAACGTCCTGGTGGAAAGGCCACAACACACATGGGTACAGGCTTGTTATGTTGCCTCTGGTGGAAGTTCCTCCTCTTCTTCAGTACAAATCCTATGACATGTCTCTGCCCACTGTTGGGATCTCAGCATTCATCTGATGGGATTTCAGCCCCATGGAGGTCTAAACTGATCATCTCCCCATGTGTACCTGTCCATAATGGTACCTGTCCATCGGGTATGATCCTGCACATCAATAGATATGCCCTCCATGGGCTCATAAGTCACGGGGATCATAGCAATTTCAATCACATCTAATCATCAATATTATTAAACATGTGCATAAAACCCCTTTCACCTGGACAAGTGCTCAAAGACATTATACTAATCTGCAAGCCAAGTTTGGAGGAAGTGACAAGGCGTCCTATTGGGATAATGCTCACTGGATGTGGGATGTTTCCAGGAGAAATCAAATCCAATCCATGTGAGTGGATGAGGTGGATGAGGGATGTCTGGGCAAGGGGTGAAGTGGTAGCAGGGAAATGCATGGTTTTCTTGTGGGTGCCTTTATAGGGGGTGAGTTGCACCTGTCATGGATGCAAATGTTTCCAATCCCATTCATTCCTTTTTCCTTTTTCTTATTGTTTTTTTTCTTTCAAGAAGATAATCAGGGGACACTTCCCTAGCGTGGTGACACATCAAGGCAATGTTACCCACAATCACTTTCACAGACATGAGAAGGTTGGCTCGTGATGAGACCCCCTTTCTCTTGGCTATTCCACCAAGAGAAACTACCCTAGCATGGTAACCAGCTACTAGTAGTGTCATACCGCTAGATGCCCATGGACCTAATAGGTTGGCTCGTGATGAGACCCCCTATCCTCTGACTAGGTCTTGTTTTATCACATTTTTATGG
>SNQJ01S0396832.1:0-10392 GCA_010110895.2 Picea sitchensis | reverse complement strand
TCAAGATATTCTTCTTTCGGCGAACTGGCGATGGCCTTCCTTAACCATTTCTAGTTACCTGTGAGATACGATGCTGGCGCAAAGCTGCTTGCCAATTTCGAACAGACGACAGTGGACCATATCTCTAATCATATCCGAGAGTGGAGATGTCGAAAGAGTCTAATCAAAGTACCAGTCCCACCAGCATTCCTGCTTGAGTGGTTCCTTAAGTCTTTAGTCCCACAATTATCCAAAGACGTCGCGACTTCAGGAGTTTTCTCCGAAGAAGATGCCATCATGAGGGCTCAACAATTTGAGTTCATCTATTCTCAGTCTGGTTTATTATACAACATCCTTCCGGATGCACCACGATTGATACTGGATAAAACTAGACAGAGAGCTGGACCACATTCCAATGGTATTGTTGGCTCAGCACAAACCAAGCCCGTTGAGCAATTGACAAAGCAATTGCAACTATTATCTATACAACACTCAGCGGCTAGCCAGACTACTTCTTTGGCTGCTCCTCCTACCCAAACGTCGGAAGTACACTCCGTGTAGACGACTAACCCAAAGGCCACTCAGCAGCCTGAAAGGAAGAAAAAACAACATAAAAATGGTAAGGGGGATAAAAAACCCATTGATAATGATGGCGAGGGCACCACAGAAAAATGGAAGGCAAGGTATCCATGCAACTTGTGTGTGGAAGAGCACCCAACCCATCTATGTCCTCGACTTGTAGAGGCCCAGAAGTTTGTCACACAGCAACAGGAAGCCGTGTTGACTAATCCCTTTCAGCATGGGCAAAATTTAACTCAAGCCTCTACAAGTGCCGAAGGGGGCAGCCAGGAAACCTGCCCTCCTCCAAACAATTCCTCATCCGTGAACGTATATATGGTTAGGGGTGATGCATTAATAATGACTAGAGCGCATGACTATAGTAAACCAAGTGCCTCTGAGAAGGGTAAAGAAGCTGAGATCCCATCTCTTCCTCTACATATCAAGAAGATGTTGGGTGAAACAATGACACACATCCCAAAGGGTACATTTAAGAAAGCTTCTCACAACCCAAACGCAAGGGCTGCCCAGAATTACTATGTGGTGGAAGATTTATCACAAACCCCTTGTGCGATGTCCGCTTTGGAGGTCCTCCAAAGCTGCCCTGCTCAGAGGAAAGCCTTGTTGAATNAGGGGTGATGCATTAATAATGACTAGAGCGCATGACTATAGTAAACCAAGTGCCTCTGAGAAGGGTAAAGAAGCTGAGATCCCATCTCTTCCTCTACATATCGAGAAGATGTTGGGTGAAACAATGACACACATCCCAAAGGGTGCATTTAAGAAAGCTTCTCACAACCCAAACGCAAGGGCTGCCCAGAATTACTATGTGGTGGAAGATTTATCACAAACCCCTTGTGCGATGTCCGCTTTGGAGGTCCTCCAAAGCTGCCCTGCTCAGAGGAAAGCCTTGTTGAATGCTTTAGGCTCGACTGAGACTTGTAACCTAGGTACCATCATGTTAGATACGACCGACTTAAAACCTCGTCTGCCTTACCACGTCGCATTTCAGATAGTAGTGGCTTATCCCACAAAATTTTTTACACGGAATATCTTCCGCACGGTGGTCGACGAGGGTGCTTCGACTTGCGTTATGTCGTTAGCATGCTGGAAGGCCATTGGTTATCCCGCTTTGTCTCCATCACCTACTCTCCTCATTGTGTTCGATGGTCGTTCTTTCCGACCACATGGCATCGTTCCTTCTTTCCTTGTGCAGTTAGGAGGGAAGACCGTGTGCATCGAAGTAGAGGTAGTCGATGCTCCCCTCGATTATAACCTCTTGTTAGGTCGGAGTTGGACTTATGCTATGCAAGTTGTGGTTGCTACAGTTTTTTGAGTCTTCTTGTTTCCACATGAGGGTTGGATAGTGACCATCGATCAATTGTCCTTCTCTAGGCCTGGCCCAGCTTTGGGGGCATCCATAGTTCCCATGATTGATAATCCGCAGCCCGGTGTCGTTAACGTCGGAATTGGTTTGTGCCCATCCTTGATAGGTACCTTCGATTACCCACCTCCTCATGACGATGTCAAGTTTATATCTAGTCACCACAAGGCTGATATTTTTCACGTTTCGTCGTTCCGCACGACTTACTTTGAGGATCCATGGATTCTTCCTTCCCCATCAGCCAGGATGGATGATACAGGGCACTCCGACATGTCCATGCCCTTGTTGGCCGCTAAAGTAGTGTACTCTTTAGTCCAGCAAGCTTCAGCTAAACTTGATCTGAATCCCGCACAAGAGTTGGATCCACTTCTGGAGCCTATTTGGGCTCAGGGTTCTCTTGCTACCACCGATTCGTTAGACTTAGTCTTGCCTTCTGACGAAGCAGTAATCGAGACACTGACTAGTCTGGACAAACCTTTGGACGATCTTCATCACAGATCATATTTCCTCCCAGAGTTACGCCGAATTGAGGCAGGAGAATTCACCATCACCATGACGGGAGATCAACCATGTCCTATTAACCTCTTAGCTACACAGGAAATTTATGCTGAAGGAAATATGGAGACTATCGCTGAAACCATACCTATAAACATCTCCCGCAACCCTGGCGTCGTGGAGAATGTCTTCGTCGAGGCAGATTTCTCCCTCGAAGAGATTCAGATTTACACGGATCTTTTCAAAGAATTCTGCGACGTTTTTGCTTGGTCTTATGAGGAAATGCCAGACATCGATCTAAAAATAGTTGAACATGAAATCACAACGTATCCTGATGCCAAGCCTGTTCGACAAAAACTTCGTCCAGTTAATCCTAAGAAAGCAGTAGCCATTAAGACGGAGGTTGAGAAATTGCTTAAGGCAGGGTTCATTTACCCTATCCATTTGAATCAATGGGTGTCAAACCCTGTGCCGATCGATAAAAAACAAGGCACTATTCGTGTATGTACCGATTTCCGTGATTTGAACAAGGCATGTCCAAAAGATAATTATCCAACCCCATTCATCGACCAGATCATTGATGAATGTGCCGGTTGTGAAGCCTTTTCGTTCATGGATAGTTTTTCGGGCTATAATGAAATCCAAATCAAACTTGAGGACCAACACAAAATGACATTCATTTGTCCGTGGGGTACATTCACCTATCGTAAGATGCCTTTTGGCCTCAAGAATGATGGAGCCACTTTCCAGCAGGCCATGTCTTTTGCGTTTCACGACCTCAAACATATAGTCGAGGCCTATCTAGATGATTTAGCATCACTCTCTCGTAAGCGAAAGGATCATCCTATGCACCTCAGACTAATCTTCGAATGCTGTCGCCACTTCATGATTTGCTTGAATCCCAACAAGTGCAGTTTTTGCGTCACGTCAGGACGTTTATAGGTTTCATCGTATCAACTACAGGGATCATGGTGGATCCTCTTAAATTGGAGGCAATAATCCAGTTGCCCCCCCCACGCACAATCTTACAACTTCAAAGTCTTCAAGGCAAGGCGAACTTATTACGATGCTTCATCGCCAACTATGCCGAAATCACTAAGGGATTTATGCGTTTACTTAAGAAATATGTTCCCTTTTTCTGGGACGAAACCACTCAACGCTCTTTCGACGCATTAAAACACGCCCTCACAACCGCACCTCTGCTACGTCCACCTAATTATAACAAAGATTTCTTATTATATTTTGCTGCTGCAGAGTCAACCATAGGCATGGTTTTAGTTCAGGAAGATGATTCGTTTTCAGAATATGTGATCTATTACCTGAGCCGAGGCCTCGTAGGACCGGAAATTAATTATTCCCATCTCGAAAAACTTGCGTTGGCAGCAGTTCATGCTGTTCAACGGTTCCGTCACTATGTTCTGTTTCGCAAGACCACCGTCGTTGTTGTCGTGAATCCATTCCAGTACATGTTGACACAACGAGTTATCGGCAGAAAAATCAGTAGATGGATGGTCATCCTCCAAGAATTTGACTTAGTCTTCATTTCAGCAAAGTCCAAGAAGTCATTGGTCTTCGCAAAACTTATTTCGGAGCTTCCGGTTGAGTCAGGTGATGTTGTGCCTGAGGAATTGCCCATCTAGGGGGATATGTTTTTGATTGAATCTTCAGACCCCTGGTACGGAGATATACTGATCTATTTCCAGACTTTGAGGTGACCCACCTCTGCTTCTTATGATGAGCGTCGGCGGATACGCCATCAGGCTAAGAAATATCTCATACTCGATGATACGTTGTATTGGAGAGGTGTAGATTGCGTCTTGCGTCGATGTCTCACTCATGAGGAGGTCGTCATAGTGATCAACGATTGTCATACAGGAGCTTGTGGCGGTCACTTATCTGGGTTGGAAATAGCCCAAAATATTTTACGAGCAGGTTACTTCTGGCCTACACTTATCAAAGATTGTATCGAGTCGGTCAAGAAGTGCCATCCGTGCCAAATCTTCTCTCGGAAGATGAGGGAACATCCAGCTCCTATGTTTCCTGTCATCATAGTTGGTCCCTTCACTAAGTGGGGGATTGATTACACTACATGCAACCCCCCGTCAGCAAGGGGGAACCGCTATATCATCGTAGCTGTCGACTACTTCACTAAATGGGTCGAAGCTATGCCAACGTTTAAAGATGATGGAGAGACTGCAACTCTCTTCTTATTCAACTAGATTATAGCACGGTTCGGCGTCCCGAGAGAGATTGTCACTGACCATGGCAGTCACTTTCAGAACCAAATGATGTCCGAATTAACATCAAATCTTGGGTTACGACAAGAACATTCATCACCTTACTACCCCCAAGCCAATGGACAGGTGGAAGCTGTAAACAAAACTCTTATGACGATTCTACAACGAACTATCAATTCAGCCAAGTCAAACTGGCATTTAATGTTATACTCGACATTATGGGCTTACCGAACATCAGTTAAGACTGCAACCGACTTCTCACCTTTTTAGCTCGTTTACGGGCTAGAGGTAGTCTTTCCCATCGAATGTTAAATACCATCTCTGAAATTGGCAGTACAATTATTTCCAGACACTTCTTCACTTGAAGAACGGTTAGTACACCTTGAGGAACTTGATGAGCACCGTCGCGATGCGGCCCTGGCCAATGAGGCTCATAAACATAAGGTTAAGTGTCAATATGATAGGTCCGTTCGTCCTCGGATTTTTTCTGAAGGCGACCTTGTCTTGGTCTATGACCAAGATAAGGACCCCCTGGGGGTAGGAAAGTTTAAACCCATGTGGTTCGGACCCTTCATTACTAAGGAGGTTTTAAAAAAGGGTGCTTATCGTTTGGTCGATTTTGAAGGGAATGCTTTGGCGGAGCCTAGAAATGGGCTCTACCTCAAGAAGTATTACTCATAGAGAGGTCATTGTGGGTAACTTTTTGTAACATATGTATCGTCTTTGTACTATTACTTTTTTACGTTTCTTTTAAAAAGTGTTATGGACATGTCATTGATGTTATCTTTCGTCAATATGGTAGATGTCAAGTGAGTCCGAGGTGTTCGTTGGGTATGCGGACGGTGCTAGTCAACACATGCGGAGGCTTGCCTCCGTAGCTTGGGTAATCTTTACACCACAGGGTCAGTTGTTATCTTCCGGAGGTATATGCTTAGGTGACACCACGAATAATGTTGCCGAGTATAGTGTAGTTATTGAGTTGCTTCGTGACGCATTGTCATTGGGTATCTCTCATCTCCGTGTCTATCTAGACGCTCAACTAGTTGTGTCGCAGCTAAACAGAATATACCGAGTTCATGATCCAACGTTACACTGACGATTCCTTAGGGTACGTCTCTTAGAACGCAACTTTGATTATATTACATATTTTCATGTTCCTAGGAGATTAAATCAAATCACAGATACTCTAGCTAATCACATTTTAGATTGGCATCTTGCCCACATATAAAAAGATCATGAACATAAACATGTAAATACATTTTTGTACACATAATCAATAAGACACAAAAAAGAGATAAAAAACCCATATATAAATATCATAACATCCTCAGAGTACATAGATGGGCGCAAGCGCCTCAAAAGTGGGAACAATAATGAGTCACTAGGATTATGCCCTCAAAAAATATATACATATTAGTGCTCGTGGCACATAAAATTCTAACGTCTACTCAGGGCCTCTGGGCCCTGTTATAATCATGTACATCTTGGGCTAAACACCTAAACAATCGGACCCATGTCCGAGGTGCCCCCACAACATGAGGCTGCATGGATGGTGGCAGGTCCTCTATCTCTGCCATGGGAACTGTGCGAGTAAGCGCAGTAAAGTTCTGCTCAATCCGCCTCAGGACCCTCTCGGCCTCTCCTGCTGGGAGGTTCCCTGCTACTGCTGCTCCTCCAGCGGCGGCAGTTGCGGCTTCTGGCCGTGGGAGATGCTTGTTCCGTGCATAGTCGGCAGGTCGCACGGGTCCCACATCTGTATGCAATAAATGTTCACCCATCAAAAACTCTGGTATACAAAAACATGATATATATATCAACAAGACATAAAAATTACATATGCAATTTTTTTTTTATACAGGTGGAGACTTACCCATCTCCCCTCGCTCCTCACCAGGAGGCACTGGTATCTCTGGATCTCTGGAGAAGTCGATCCCCGCATATGGGTAGTCCTCTATAGTCAGGATCTGTCATGACAGCCAAGCAAAGAAGTCATCGTTGAAGGCCTCCACGGTCCTTCCACGACCCTGTCGCGACAGTAACACTGCCCATCTGCATACTGCGGGGAAAGTGGCCAGATGTCCTCGTACTGTCAGCCGAGGACTGAAATATGGAACTCTCTTGAAAAATAATGAACACAGGATGGTCCCAAACCTGAAGTTCCTGTGTGTCCACTGTCGGCACGCTGTCAGTTGGCTCTTCATACACGCCAACAGTGTGGTACTCCAATCAAAAATTTGTGCATTCATGCACTGGATCGCACAGTTCATCTGTGCGCGCGAAGCCTGGTGCATGGTTGTTGAGCCGGTAATCCGCCCGATGAGCAATAAAACAGTCTTTAGGGAGAGGCTGGTAATCCTACTAACAGGAACCGATGAATTTCTATGATCGGTCCCAGCCTCACAGTACTCATCAATCATCTCCGAGACTTTGCTCGGCCCCACAGGAAACATATGAAGGTTGATTGGTTCCCCTCTCCTTGAGAGGCCAGTCAAAAAGTAAATATCCTCGGTGGTGGGCACCAAGGATTTCCCCTCTAGAATGAATGCCTCTGCATCAAGGTGCCAATAATCAACCAAGGCATTCAGTAGCCTTGGTTGCGCACGCATGAATGGACATAAAAATAATTTCACCAATCCACACTGTGTCAGCACGGCCACAACGTTCGGATCCACAGCCACTAACTCATTGGCGGCCTCGTGCTCCCTTTCCCTCCACTGAACATACATCCTGCCAACACAACAAAGCAAAAAGAGGGTCAATACTTTTTTAATTTTGTTTTTTTCACCACGCGGGGGGGTACCCGAGGCCTGTAGAGGCGATAGTCGCGGGTACCCGTGAGCTGTCCCTAAACATCCCGCGTTTTCCTAGGGCCGACCTTTTTGCAGTCGACGCCCACCCCCAAAACCAATTAAATGATAAAAATGAAGTATTTAATAGCTAGACAAGGGATTTTGTACTTACTTGGTCCAAGAAGAAGTCTGTTTCATCCACCGTAGCTCCCGGAATCACGATCTTTGCAAAGGGGGTCTTTTGGCTTCAGAGTCAATTTCCAAATCAGCAATGGTGATAATGAGCTGCCAACTTCTATTTATAGACTTTTTGGCCTCTTTTTGTCACTTTTTTGGGCCCCTTTATTAGTTTATTTATACCAAAAACCATTTAGAGTGATCCAGGAGTTATATGGGAGGGATTTGATTAGGTATTGGGACAATTTTTATTGAGTTTCAAAAAATAAAAATAAAAAAATTTTTGACGGTCCATAAAAAAAAATTGTTTAAAAATCAACTTGAGCATATATGTTAGGATTCTACCCCAACTTTTGCCTCTCGTTGCCTTTTTTCTTATGATATAGGATCAATCCCATCCGGTTGTGACACAGAACCGTCATATCTACTCTAGAAGTGTCGCAACTTGGTGGTAGAGCTTACCAAAACATGGATGCCCTAGGTAGGTCCTGGTTGCATTATGGTGTCCATGCCGTTTTTAACAACACTGTAGGCTCAGGAGTCCGTATAGTCTTTCCTGAATACGAGTTTGTGCCTCATTCGCATGGGTCTTTTTCACTCTTTATCTTACCCTCCGGACTCCCAAAACATAACAGGTCTCCTTTTAAGCCCTTTTCAGACCCTCTAAAGATGAGAATATTGTTGAGCGATCTTGTGATCTTTCATGCTCATTAAACTGAAATTTGAAGTCACGTCTGTCCGACGATAGTTTACCCCTTTTTCGGTCCAGATGGTCAACTGTACGAACAAAGGAAAACTCTATTGAATTCCCATTCTTTAGAAGAGTATTCTCAGGTATAATTTTATTCCTTTTTCAGGCCTGAGAGACTAAATTTACGAAAAAGAAACCCTCACGGAGTCCATAGTTAAGCTCTTTTCAGACTCCCTAAAATTGAAAAGATCACCGAGTGACCTTATTCTTTCACACTCGTTAAAATGGTCCAGAAAAACATTCCTGACGGAGTCCATAGTTAAGCTTTTTTCAGACTTCTTAAAAGTGAAAAAATAGCCGAGTGATCTTGTCCTTTTCACACTCGTTAAAATGGTTTTGAATTGACATCTAATCGGCGCTAGTTTATCCTTTTTTCGAACTGACTAGACTATTGACGAAAAAGGTACCCCAATGGAGTTTCCTTTTATGCTTTTTCAGACTCTCTAAATATGAAAAACCACCGAGCTTACCTTCTCTGGGCTCGTTAACCTTACATCGAAGGACGTTACCATTGTGTGTTCTATCAACTGCATTTTCATACCTTATCCATCAGTCTAGTAACCGTTTGCTTCTGCGTCTTAACACCTTTGGCCACTAGAGGATTTTTCTCGAGTATCATTTTACCAGAACATCAGTCTTGTCCTTGTGCCTCGAGCTTGTATGTTTTCAATACTCGTTCCTCCATTGTAACGTAATATTCCTTTATTCTTTTTCAAAATCATCAAAAAGAACAAAAAAAAATCAAATATACCCCAAAAAGAGGATGGGAAAAGTATTTTCTTTATTTGCAGCATAATGAGTCGCCCTTGGATGAAGCACATCTGTCCGTTTTATCATCAGACTATGGGATGTAGTATGACCTTAGGAAGATTTTTCTCGCTATATAGAGTTCTGTCCTCCACCGTTTGGTTACTCTTCCAAACATATGGAGAGTTTGCGTTGCCTCCTGCTTCGTAGACTTATGATTAATAGATATGCTGCCTGAGTCTTATCATTTGTCGTGCTATTGTCCAAGGGAATTTTGTCACTAAGCCTAAGTCGTCCCCTCTGCAATATGTCTCTTGTCCGCATACCCGACCATCCTGAACATCCAATCAAGTCCTTATTCGAGATCACTGAAGCCTTCAGTCCGATCATCAAGATTATCAAGTCCATAACTGACGAGCCGTCGAAGACCTCTGCGTAGTGCAGTCATACACTCATATTACACTCCTACCCGAGTTTAGAAGATTTTGACGTTGTTGCTTGAGCTCTGAAGTACATCCATCAGGCCAAATCAGCTTCTGGGAGATGGATACTCTATATGTATATCTTTCTGATTTCGAGATGTAGATCCACTGTGTATTATTCGCGGCTACTCTTTATAGTTATTTGAGATGGATCTATAGTGTATTTGATTGGTAGCCATGGTTCTATTTTATCCCAAGCATGGTTATGCCCGCTTCGGTGAGCCATTTTTTATTTTGCAGACGACACCTCCTGATTCCTGATTCTTGGCTCCCTCATTCAACATATCAGTACAGATTGGTAAAATATTGGTAATGTATTTCGGCCATCAGATGCTCTTCTGAGCTCACACATTAGGGGGCATCTGTTATAACCCTAAATTGCACCACACATGCTTACCTGGCATCAGGTCAACTCATATCCCTTCATTGCCAAAACATCTGCTGAACAACCTCTTTAAAAATCCTCTTAGGTAAAGGCAAACACGCCCTAACCCACTACTGCATGCGTGTGAACGCTGGCAGGCCTTCTACAACCCGTGTTTACCTAACAAAGCACAAAAGCAGGAAATTTTCCGACGGGACAAAAAGCTATGGGTCAGTTAACTGAAACTCCAGGCCATGCATGGCCGAGAGTTCGTCCAAAACCCTAACTCCTTCTAGCCTATAAAAGAAGGGGTGGGGGTACTATTTGGAGAGAGGAAAATTATAGTAAAGAAACTCTGCCCATTTGTCAAATCCATTTGTCCCAACCCTTTAGCCTTTCCTCAAGCCTAAGGAGAATTAACGCAAAGCA
>SNQJ01S0396314.1:0-15579 GCA_010110895.2 Picea sitchensis | reverse complement strand
TGGGCTTCTTATGTTTAGGCAATTCAGTCAATTTCCAAGTATTGTTTTTCATTATAGATTCATATTCTTCCTCCATTGCATTTCGCCTTTCATCATGTTCATTAGCTTCATCAAAACTCATGGGTTCTATGACATTTGAAATGCTACTCATTAGGGCATAGTATTTATACCTCTCAGGAAGTCGAATATGTCTTGAAGATCTTCTCAACTGATTATCTTCCTCCCCACTTTGTGAAGATCAGTCTTCGCCTCTAGGTGAACTGTGATTTCTTGAATCGTCCATATCACTCAGTCCTTCTTGTTGCTGCTACTGTTGCTGTCGCTGCGGGGATGGATGTTGTCATTGTGGGGATGACTGTTGTTGTGTGGGCTTCTGGTGATGTTGCGCTTCTTTAACTCCTTCATCAAGAAGTCTCTGCCATTCCTCATGACTGTTGTCGTCATGATTTTCTGCTTCCTTCTCATGAAAAAGTACATCTCTACTTGCAAATACTTTGTGAGTAGTAGGATCAAACAGTTTGTATGCTTTAAATTCAGAGCAATACCCAATGAAAATACATTTAATGGCTTTAGCATCCAATTTTCTCCTACTCTCCTTTGGAATATGAGCAAAAGCCTTACACCCAAATACTTTCAAATTATGAACTGCGGATTTGGAACCATACAAGGCCTCGAAAGGAGTAACATTATCAAGACACCTTGTTGGACTTCTCTTCTTTAAATAAACTGCAGTATTTATGGCTTCAGCCCAAAATGCATTTGAGAGATTCTTACCTTTCATCATACTGTGGGCACACTCTACCAGAGTTTTGTTTTTCCTTTCAGCGACTCTATTTTTCTATGGAGTGTGAGGTATTGTAAACTACTATACTATTCCATTATCTTTGCAATATTTGTTGAAGTCCCCTAATTTATACTCTCCCCCTTGATCTGAATGGAGGATTTTGATGGATTTTCCTGCCTTCTTTTCCACCATGGTTCTGAATTCCTTAAAGTACTCGAAAACATCACTTTTCTTCTAAGAAAGTAAACCCATGTGTATCTCGTGCAATCATCAATAAATAACAGAAAGTAAAATGCACCTCTTAAAGACCTAGTCTGCATAGGCCCACAAACGTCAGTATGCACAAGATCTAACACATCTCTCTTTTTCTTATCAAGATTAGAGGAGAATTCATCTTTGTGCATCTTTCCTAATGCACATCCATCACAAGCAACCTTCTCATTCTTTAACATGGGAAGTCCTTCAACCACATTATTTTTCTGTAATAACAATAAATCAGGATGATTGATGTATCCATACCTTTGACAAAGAATCTTTGTTGGCATAGTTGTAGAATTCAGTGCATGATGTGCTTTGTTGGTAACATCAAGTTTGTATATACCTCCTTCTTTGACTCCCGTTGCAACAGTTTGGAAGTGGTCTAGCAGATCCTTCACTATGCAATAATTCTTGAAGAATTCAACCTTCAAGTTCTGATCTGTAATGGTGGACACAGAGATCAAATTTTTCTTTATTCTTGGCACATACACCACATTGTGAATCTGATGAACAGTACCATTTGACAATGTCACAGGAATGTCTCCATATCCCTTAATCTGATGAGCGCGGTCATATCCAAGATATATGCTGGCACCATTCTGTGTTTATTTAAAATTAGCATACCAATTTTTATTACAGGTCATATGTACTGATGCTCCAGAATCCACAAACCAAGCATCAGAATCATCTATTTCAACAGATAAAGCAGTGTTAGACACAAACAGCCTAAGATTCCATGAGTCAAAATTCGAGGGTTCATCAATATCATCACTAGCAATAAATAATCTGAGATCTTGATTTGAAGATTTTTCTGCATAATGACCTGAATGTGTTCTAGGTTTATTCCTAGGCTCATCACTTTTCTTCTTATGACAGTATTTAACCATATGTCCAGGTTGACCACAATAAAAACAACTCTTAGACTCATTCCTGTCAAATTGCATACCTTGATTTGGAGATTTTCTTCTCTACGATGAACTGTCTCTCTGCCATGAACCACCTCTCTGCCATGAACTGCCTCCTTTGCCTCTTACTCCCGATCTCCCTCTTGCAGATATATTATTTGACCACAGTGTCAAATATTTACTCGGAGGCTTTAGATTCCCGCGCCTCTCTTCCTCTTGCAGCAAATTACCTATCAATTCTTCAAACGTAGGAGGTTTCTCCCTTGCTACGAGACCTGTTATGAACATATGATAATCTTCTAGCATACCATTTAAGGTAATAGTGACCAAATCAGTGTTGGAAACAGTTTCTCCTATATTTACTAGCTTGTCTTTCACCTCTTTAATACGACCAAAAAATGAACTAACAGATTCATTTCCATCCATCTTAATGCCTAGCAATTTAGTTTTCAGGAACAAAATGCGATTTGTGTTGCTAGTTTCATACAATGCTTTAAGAACTGTCCATGTTGCAACATAAGTTGTAGCTTCTCTAATATGTGGAATTATGCTATATTTAACTGACATGCGCAACAATACATTTGCCTTGTTTTTGCGTTTCTCCCAGTCTTGGATCTGTGTTGTTGTCGCACCTGTAGCCGCATCAGGTTTCAGTTCAGTTCCCTTCGCAGTGTTCCAGACACCATAGCCTTCCATGAGCGTTTGCATCTTGAATTTTCAATTAATGAAATTCAAGCCATCTAACTTGTTGGCTTCGTTGAGGTAGGTCTCTGCCAGAGGATTCGCCATCTCTGCTAATGGATCTTTGTATCACCAAGAATATCAAACTTTGGTCAAGTGCTCAGCAGTCCGTCGCTCTGCCTTCGGATCCACTGATCCAAATCTACCTCTATTCTCAGCTTAAATCATGCATGCAGCCACTTTTAAATCATAACACCACCTCACATGCATATATCAATTTTTAAATCAAGCAGACACCTTAATATCCAGAATATCCTCCTTTTTTTAAACTTTAATATCCCACATTAAGTTTAAACTTCACACATGCATCCACTTTTAATACACATACATAAACTTATAACTCCCTCTTCACCTTTTTATATAAAAGACATCCACTTTAAATAATAAAAACTCAACCTTTATGAAAGTATCATAAAATTCCTTTAATAAACTTTATAAATCCACCTC
This sequence comes from Picea sitchensis, assembly GCA_010110895.2. NCBI lineage: Eukaryota > Viridiplantae > Streptophyta > Pinopsida > Pinales > Pinaceae > Picea > Picea sitchensis. The sequence goes on along the minus strand of SNQJ01S0396314.1, from coordinate 12,444 downwards.
ACTATTAAAAAAAAATGATTAAATAGTAACACCAATTTTAAATGCTCCACATGCAAATCTTCACTATTTAATAACTCCACTTGAAAATGCAAATCCATATGCAAACTAAATCTTCACTATTTAATAAATAAGCTCATGCATTAACTCTTCATGCAAATACGCACGCACATGCTTTCAACGCTCCATTCAAACTCCACGCATTCATTCAAAATCCACTTTTTCAAACTCACGATTGTTTGATAAGCAGAAAAACTCATGAATTTACTCACTCTTCCACGCGATTTCAACCTCCACGAGCTCATAGTCTTCACGCAACCCAATTTCTGCACCTTACTCTCTTGGCTCTGATACCAAGATAAAATATGTGAAACAAACATCACGATGAGGCTACTCTATTATTCAATGAAGACGGATTACATCCTTATATAGGAAAAGACTCCGTTACATGCAAATCAAAAACAACTAGACTCTTAACTAAGAACTGATTTTTAACATGCCTACAACTGACTCTCTCAACTTATAACTGGCCCTTACAACTTATGCTTTCTCCATTATTTCCAAGTGATTTTATGCTTATTCAATCTGTAAGCAACCTAGGAGCAACTCAGCGATATCTCAGATAGAGACGTAAATAAAATGTATCTTTTGCATGATAATTTTCCTGGTAGTATGATTTCATTTTTGTTTTCGTTTTCTTAATAGAAAAAGGATGATGTATGATCAGAACACATTTTTCATAAAAATATTTCAATTCCATTAAAAAAAATTGTGAATATAATGAAAAAAACACCATAAGTGTATGTTTAAATATGTAATAATATATATTTATTTATTAAGAAGTAATAAGTCGGAGTTTAGATATTGGCACGACCTGTACATGACATAGATAAATTATTCGAACGTAAAGAAGCACGGTTCAAAAATAGCGATGAAGAACGATTTGACAGTCATTTTCATTTTTTCTTAGATTCATTTAAATTGGAAGTCTTGAGCCGGTTATCATTTTTTCTTATCATTTTTTGGAACGAAAGGAAGATGTTTCGGACGAGCAGAAACAATTCTTTGAGATGCAGAGGTTATAGTGATGGCCGCCTTCACCTGCCATATATTGCCAAGACCGTGACAGAACCCTATCACATCAAGAACTCCATATGTTGAATTCAGGGTTTCGAAATTGGACAACAGCGAATAGAATTAGTGTAGGTCGAATTCAAGGTTTTCAAATTGGATGGCAGTGAATTGTATATTTAATTCACCAAACAAATTGAATTTCAAATTTCAGTTCGAATATTAATTGTAATCCATAAATTAGGTATTTCCATAACAGTCTAACACTTTAACTAACTGTTGTTAATAACCAGAGGATGTAGTCTAAACATTCTAAGAAAATGATTTTTTTTAGGCTATATTTTTTGGGGATATTTGTCCTAAATCCAGCGAGAAATTGTTAGATCCGGATTGAGTGATTATTTCTCTATAATCCAGATTTGAGTGATTACTTCTGTATAATCCGAGTGCAGGCTGAATTCAGAGATGAATCTATTTCTACATTCAAAACTGGATTTTAAAAAACAAAAAATAGTGATTCCAGAAAAAAATTCATTTCCATTATCTGGTTAAATTTTCAAAGAGAGAAATAGTTTATGGTCCAGCCAAAGCAACCACTTAATGTAATATACAAAATATTATATATTTTAATACTATTGATCATTACCAAATGACCCTTCATACTATTTAAATAGACATCATGGACAATAGGGTGTTAAGCCACCAATCATTATAATTGTTAGTATCTAGTAGAATATGTATCATTGTATCACTTTATGTCTTGAACATATCAATACAGCATGAATAGATAAGTACAAATGCATACTAAGGAAACACACTTTACCTAAAAATAAATTAAACCAAATTGATATAACTAATATCTAAGTGCTTAATTATCTTAACATACACCTTAAGAACAACTTGGGATAGGATTGAAAGATTTACAAAGGTGACACAAGAAGATAAGGAAGGCCCTTAATAACAACTTCTTCAAATCTTAACATACATCAAAGTTTGGAAAATTTAGCTTATGTAAGAGGAATGTGAAAATGTAACTTGATCATTTGTAGAGCAAAAGAGCACTTTGAAAACACAATCTTGAATAATTTTTTTGATGAAGTGCATACATGTAATTTGATGTGTTTGTTGCATTGATGTTGAAGTGAATATTTAGTACACTTATGGCACTCTCATTGTTACACCAGAGTGTGGTCATATGTTGTCATTGGAATCCAAACTCTCAAAGGATCTATCAAAGACACATGGCTTCTTGACTTCCAATAACTATTGCTTGATGCTCTACTTCTACTAAAGAAAGAGTGACAACTTGTTGCTTTTTACAAGCTCAAGTGGTAGGTATAGAACCAAGACTAAAAACATAAGCTATAATAGACTTCCAATCATCAAGGTTGTCAACCCAATCAGAATCAATGAAACCAACCAACAAAGGAGTCCCCCCTAAACTATAATGTATCCCAAACTAAATTGTACCCTGAATATACCGAAGTATCATTTTTTCTACTTTCCAATGGCTCTCATGGGGTGTTTTCATATAGTAGGAAACAACACCAACACCAAAGGAAATATTACAACAAGCATGACTTAAATATAAAAGGATACGGACTAACTTACAATACAAAGTGGTATCTACTTTAGGTGTAGTATAGGTGACATCAAGTTTGACTCCAAGCTAGAAGGGAGATGGGATTGGTTTGCAATCTTCCATGTGAAAGTAGCAAATAAGGTCACATGCATACTTAGAATGAGAAAGAGAGATTTCATCACTCGTTTGCAATACTTTGAGACCAAGGAAATAATTCAAATATTATAAGGACTTGTTATTTCAAATTTCTTCTTAAAGTCATATTTCACATGCTTTAAAAGTTTGGGATTTCTACCAATACGAATAAGGTCATCAACATAAAGAACAAATATTATGAAATAGTTACCTACTTTCTTGGTATAGACATTGGGGTCAAAATGAAATCTAGAAAATTCAGTGTCAAGAAGAGATCCATCCATTAGGATCTTACTTAAGACCATAAAGAGAGATTTATTAAGGTGAAAAACAAGGCTAAAGTCATTATAGACATAGTTAGGAAGATGTTCCATGTAAATTTGTTCTTGCAAATCCCCATGCAAGAAGGAAAAATCATCATCCATTTAATGGAACTCCCATTTATCTGAGATGACAAAGGAAAGAACAAGACAAATGGAATTCATTTAAGTTGTGAAGGAAAATGTTTCTTTGTAGTCAATCCCTTCAACTTGAGAAAATATTTTGGAAACTAATAGATCCTCATGTCTTTCAACACTTTTAATTGATACACACTTATATCTATACACACGTCTACATCTCACGAGTTTCTTCCTTTTATAAGAGGTATACATACAATCCTAAATATTTTTCACCATTAAGGAATGATATTATTCATTCATTAGTGTCTCTCAATATGGATGGCCAAAAGCTTTTGTTGATGTTTATGGATCACGAGTCTCTGAAACTTGATCCAAAAGAGAGGAGGCTCACTGTAAATATGGACATTTACAATGTTAATCTATAGGATCACTTACAAGATGAATCACTGCTTCTTTTGTTGTATGGACCTATATAAGAAGTGGTGGTGATAGTGAAGGTTCATGTTCAACGGACCCAATTGGAGGAAGGTGAGTAGATCAAGGTGGATTGTTATCCTCCCTGTCAACATATGAAGAAGAAACTAGAATAGTATCACTAACAAAAAAGTTGGGAATATAAAATGGCATAGACATAGAAGATGTCACAGACACTAAATTAGACTCATAAGCTGAAAATTTTTCATAAAACTTAACATATCACCTAATAATAATTTCATTGGGATGAAATTAAGGAATTCTATAACCTTTCACATCTTCAAAATATCCAACAAAATTGAATTTCTCACTTTTAGGCTATAGTTATTTCCTTTTCTCATCGAGAATGTGAGCCCATGCTTCAATACCAAACACATGAAAGTGGCTTACATCTAGTTTAATTTTACTCTCTGCTTCTTCTAATGTTATGTTTTTTTAAAGCCTTTGTGGGAGTGTGATTGAAGATGTAATTGGCACAATTAATGGGTTCAACCCAAAAATGAGGACTTAACCTTTAGATTGGATCATACGATTTTCCAACCCCTATAATGTATGATTCTTTCTCTCCTCAACACCATTTTGTTCTAGTGCATATGGAACAATATGTTGCATCTTAATTCTTTGTCTAGTACAGTAATTTATAAACTTGTTGTTAACATATTCACCTCCATTATACATTCTTAACTTGTTCAGTTGATGTCAAGATTGTTTTTCTGCAAGGGCCTTGTAGGCCAAAAACATGTCAAAAACTCCATTCTTATTTTTTAATAAATAAACTCAAGTGTGTCTGAAGAAGTCATCAAATGAAAGTTAAAAGTACTTGAACTCATAGAAATAATGAGAAGGAATAAAAGAACACAAATCACTATGACCAAGATGCAATGGCATCGGGGCGTTCAAAGAGACATGTTTGTCAAAACTATCTTGATGATGTTTGTCAAGAATGTGCAATCAAAATAAACACCATCTCTACAAGAAATGAAAGGAATAACAATCCTCATATTCTGATTACACATCTCTGCAATGAGAAATAGTTTCAATTTCCAAGTCATTCATGCCTAAGTTTTCTCAAGTCATCACTATGAGTAATAAAAATATATGGAAAAGATGATGATCCAAAGTTGTCAAATCTATACAACTTGGTAATATCATCAACAATTATAGTTTCTAGGACATGCTTGGGATCTTTCAAATCATTGATTACAACTTGGTGAGGTGGAAAATCTATTGTTTTATCTTCACCTAAATGAGTGATTTGATACACTGATAGAATATTATAGGAGAGACTTGAAATACTTAATACATCATTCAAATTTCAATCATCTATTTGAATTGTTCCAGAATCTACAACATTAAGAGATCCATCATCACCAACAAATAATTTTTTGGCCTTACATTCATTAAAAAAAAAAAATGGATTTATCCTAAGCCACAAGATAGGATGATTTAAAATCAATAAGACACTTATTAGAAGAAGAAGTCTATATTGTATTTAAAGAAAAAACTAAAGCGGAAAGTGCATGTCCATGAGAAGAAGAGTCGAGATTGATGTTGTGCTTAGATTCAATGTTGCTTCTAAAGTCTCCATATAATTAAAAGATTTAGACTCCATATGACCATCTTGCCCACGAAAATTGCTATGTCCCTCAATATTCTTACCTTTTGATTTAGTTCCATTGTCATCATTGGGAGTCGGAACTATCTAAGAGAGTTCAGAACGCTTGTTTTGCTTGTTGTTGTGAGTATGTTGCTTCTTCACATGCCTTCAAATTTATCTGTATGTTGGGCCACTAAGGAAGTTTTAGATGTACATGTAGTGTCGATCACTCTAAGATGAAAGAACTTATATTGCTCTCTAATCAACTCCTTGAAGGTGAAACCATAAATCATAGAGATTGATATTATGATTAATCCACTCACTTCATCATTTTTATTATCCCATTTATATTTCTTTGAGGCATCAATTGGGGAAGCTTCTTTTCTCAATGCAATTTGGTAAAGTCCTTTATTTTGTAGTACTTCCTCCATACAGTATTTCCATGAGAAGTAGTTTGAATTGGTAAGCAAAAGATCACTTAGACTATCTAGATTAAAACATGCAAATGATATGGCTTCCAAAGCATAAAATAACTATCTAGATGGAAAACTCTCAAAAAAATATGAAGTTTCAAAAATAAGTGCGATAAAAACAAACTATGGATGTCAAAGCTATGCCATATTTAAGAAAGGAATAAAAAGTAACCAAGGTGTCATGTGGTAGGTAGAGGTTGGTCCACATAGTAATGCATCCACAATGAGGTTGTTGGGTAAAAAAAGTTTATGTTCCTTCTCTAACTTTGTTTATAAACTCACTTACATAAATAAATCACAATTAAGTTACTTTTATAAAATAAGTGGGAATCATTTTTATAATGAAATTACTTTACTAATTAAAAGTTGCATGCAAAATAAAAATAAAAATACAAATTATTATTATTATTATTATTTATAGTGGTTCACTTTTATAATTTACATTAAATTAATTTTACAAAAAATTTATGTGCTTGATAAGATTAGGGTATGAACTCTTATTTTTTGTTGCAAAAAATTTCAACATAGTCACACAAAAACAAGTGAAATTTCATAATTTTGGGCAAAAGAAAATATTTTAAGGTGAAACAAAAAGAGTTTCCAAGTGAAAGTAGTTCTCTAAATCTCTCTCAACCTAGAAATGCACATAAATAGTAGAATCTAAAAATCCTTTAATTCATATATTTTGGATCTTACCATGTTCAATAAATAGGGTATTTCCACATAGGTTGAACACCTTAAATATATCAATACAACATGATATTACATAGTTAAAAAAAGAGAAACTATGAACAACTCTGACCAATGTAGCCACTTGAGACAATATATTAATAAATAAAAAAAAAAAATGTGTACAGATTTTTCATAATTGATCATTAGTGAATGACCCTCCATAATGTCAAATCACTTTATGTCTAGAACATATCCTCTTACTGTGGGATTAACAAATGCATACTAATACATATTAAAGAAAAAGACTAAAAAAACATTTACTTTATCTAAAAACATATTATATCAAATTGATTTTAATTAATTCTTAAATATCTAAATATCTTAACAAATTTAATCAAATTTAATAACTATAATTTAATTTAAATAATAATAATTAATAATAATAAAACATAAAAAAATAATAATTATAAAAACTATAATAAAATAATAATAAATAATAATAAAACATAGAAAATTAGTAATTATAAAAAATTATAATAAAATAAACATAAATATACTTATGTCTACATTTTTAACTTAAAAAAAATATGTTTTTTTTATTTCTTTTAATCTTTCACAATTAAAATTACTCTATATTAATATAATTGATGTATAATAGAAATATATAATATATTTAATAATAGGAAAATATAACACATTTCACAAGATAGGTTTTTCGTAATGTCTATTTCATTATTTTATGAGATTGAGAAATATGCAATATAATATAGAGGTTGCATACATTTATTGTGATGATCTTTTTAGGCATTTTTAATGTAATCCCTTTTTAATGGAATTTTTATTTGAAATTTTTTTCCAAGTTAAATATCCTTCTTTAATGCATAATATTTTTTTATGATTTTTTGGCCATTTTTATTGTGACCCCTTTTTAATTTTTGTTTGGATTTTTTTTTCAAGTTAATTATGTTTTCATTTAGATTTCTGTGGTGAGAAATATGTTCAGAGTTTGTCGAAAAAACCACAGTGTTAATGACAGCATGTTGTCGTAATTATCCTTCTTTAATGCATAATATTTTTGGGACATGTATTTCCCAAAAATAACATGTGTTTCATCTTAAGAGGTTACAGGTTCAAATCCAAAGAGGGGTAGGGTATGTATACCTTCGTAGTAGGGTATGTATACCTTCGTAGAATTTACCAGTGAAATCGTTGGGCGGAGGGGGGTCCCTTGTCCCATAAACAAGGGGGTCTCATACACCAATTTGGTGTGCTGGCTTGGCCGTGACCTTAAAAATAGATTATTATTATTATTATTAAGTTTATGTTTTTTGGCCATTTTTATTGTCACTCCTTTTTAATGTAATTTTTATTTGGAATTTTTTCTCAAGTTAATTATCCTTCTTTAATGCATAATATTTTTTTTTGGATATGTATTAAGTTTATGTTATTGAAAATAAGAAAAATGAATTTCGAGTTTTTAAAATTAAATATTTAATTATCAAAATTAAAATATTTATATTTATTTAATAATACAATTAAGAAGAAACTCTTCTTTGAAAATCTTGTTACATATGTTATTTTTTTATGGATGTGAAGTCTGGGATGTAGTATCTTTAATGAATCCTGAAGAAAGACAGATAGAGCAAATACAAAAGAATTTTATAACATATAATCTCAAAATTAAAGGAAATACGCCCTATCCCACCCTCTTCTTAGAAACAAGCCTCTCTCCCATTGAGAGCACCGCTATGACTAGATACCTAATGTATAAGAACACATTAAACAACATTGAAGACAAGAGACTTCCTAAAATTGCTTCAAATTCGAGTAGTAACCATCATCTACTGAATGGGGGATGGCATAAAGATGCTCGGTCTGGGCTAAACTATTTATTGGGGAATCATGGAAGACATCATTTTGGAGATATCATCAAATCAAAATTTAAGGAGAAAATACAGTGTGATAAAAAGTTAGAGGAAAAAAGAAAACTAAGGTATTATAAGTATGTAATCAACTCTAATCTAGAAGATCAAAATTATATATATGTCTCATCATCCCGACCACGTCGCCAACTACTATCTGCTCCTGACCAAGAACCTGCTCGCCTCCCGGAGGGTTAGACCCGTCAGGCATGGATTCTACTGGAGGCGTCACGCCTCCTCCCCTAGCACCTCATCGTCTGCCTCCGCGACGTCCTCTAACCATGATTACCTACACGCACACAATCAACTCGATCAGCAACAGTATAATCAAATCTAATCATGTCATCAAAATCTGTAGCGAATCCCAAGTCGCGGGTCGAACCGGCTCTGATAACATATGTAACATCCTCGGCACTCACGACAACAACTCTTTAACAGGTGCAAAAAAAAAATTTGTTTCTTTTTTTTTTTTTTTAAGTGTGTGTGCGCGTGTAGAAGGAAATAGACACACTTGAATCTACGTCGCCACTCGACGACTAACAAGAAACAACCACGACGATCACAACAAGAAGACATAAGGCGCACAACAAGTAACTGCCAGCATTAAACGACCATAGACATAAGGAAGAATCCCTAAGGGTAGATTGTACTATTTATGCATAGGAAAGCAGGGTGTTTAATCTTAGTCCTCTACTCCAGAGAGAGAGAAGGTTAGATAGGCTCCTGGCCGACTCCTCAGGTAGAAACTAGTAACCTGACGACGAACAAGACGCAAGCAAGACGAACACAGCAAGACGACATCCGACAGACCACAGTAACAATATGTGTTTAACGACGATCAACGACAATAAGTAAGACTGACTACCTTCCCGTCCTACCCTGCAATGGTTAGGACCTCCAAGACACATAATCAACACTCAAGCCTAGCTTCCCATCGATTTTAACCATTTAAGGTCTCAGGGCTGGCAATTGTTCTGAGGAACATGGAGGTGTCTACATCCCACCCGACTCACACCATACAAAACTGACTAACCAATCCACCCTCATCAAGGACGATCGTTGCGCGATGAAGTTCTATAAATCAACACACATTATAGGAATTCCACCGTGCAAGGGAACCTGATTGCGAATTCCATCAAGACTCGACATAAGTGCGAGCGAAATGAAAACAAATTTATTTAACTCAAGAAGAAAGGGTATGCATCTACTTCACTTCTAGGTGTCGAATTAAACATTCATTGGTTCTACTATAGATAACATTTCTAGATGAAGTGACGAGGCACATGTCTGTCACACCTATCACTGTGCCCAAAAATAATCTGCTATGACTAATCAATCCACTACGCAAATACAATTTAGCAAGAGAATCATATATGAAGATAAACAATAAACACGAGAGTATGCTACCACCTCTGAATTGATATAATCTATTCTAATCATGATGAGTTCTTGTAAATCTATTCTAATAAAACACCGACAGACTACAATACGACTACAATACAAGGCAAATATGATTAGAATAATCATAATAATCTTGTAAATACATGGCAATTATGATTAGAATACATGGCAATTAGAATACATGGAAATATGATTAGAATGTAAATCTTGGCAATGTAAATGATTAGAATACATGGCAATACATGGCAATTATGATTAGAATGTAAATCTTGTAAATCATGATTAGAATAATCTATTCGAATCATTTTTCTCAAGGAAATTATAAATAAAACACCCACGGACTACAATACATTAACCATCACCACATCTAATTTAAACTAATTTAACAATGCTGTAATGAATACGACCATGCTAATTTAATTTAATTTAACAATGCTGTAATGAAAACACAGTCTTCACATAATGATCATTCTGAATTTAAAGTTTGTATGTAGAGCTGAAAAACAATTTAGACAACGCCTAGATTAAACAATGATGAGCTAAACTGATGGAATTAAATCTACACTGACAGGATTACATTAATACTGACAGAATCAAATCAAATCTGGCATATTTACTTACAACCAAATCCTTGGCAGCATACCCTGATGGGCCGACGAAGTCACTACCCCAAGACCGTCCATATAGTGATGGTGTGATTTAAAATAAACACCTGTCAATTATCCATTTACTCAAATTTCCAATTAGTAGACCATTACCAAATCTACTCTTAAAGGGTTCTTGTGCTTTTCAGCACACCTATAACCTGGAAGAAATAATAAGGTCCTATAAAAGGGCACTATCGAATAACTAAGGAGAAGAAGTGGGGGCAGTATCTGTAGTGGGAGAGAGTACTGCAGCGAGGAAAATTCAAGATTATAATCAATTTAGGATTATCCCCTTCCCTGGTTTTTGGGCACGGTTCAAGGCATAAGAAGGTATCGAACTGTAGATGGACTGTAGAAGGTATCGACTGAAGAAGGTATCCATCTGGATGAGTAAAGTCCATACGTGAAGTGACTGACCAGATGGATAATCGCACAAACTGGTCAACTATTTCCATAACCATAAAGGATTCTTTTTAAAGGGAAAACGTTTAAATCTGATGGCCATCGGACAACATTCAAGGGTTGGGAGTGGATCGCGGAGGTAACGCATGCTGTAAATACATAGATGCCCACTCTGAAATAAAAATGCAACTTTAATACATAACATGCACACTATAATAAAACGCCCACTGTAATAAATGCCCACATTGAAATAAACAGCGCCCACTGTAATACATAGATGCCCCCTCAGAAATACAAACGCACAGTGAAATAAAAAATGCCCATTGTAATAAATGCCCACACTAAAATAAACAACACCCACTGTAATACATAGATGGCCCCTCTGAAATACAAACGCACACTGAAATAAAAATTCACCCGGTAATAAAAATGCACACTGTAATAGATGCCCATGCTAATAGAAGAACGAAATAACCCAAAACGAATTGCCAGAAATTTACAATGAAATGACAGTAATTTACAAAAACGAATAACATCAAAATTATAAAACGAAATGACAGTAACTTATAAAATGAAATGCCCACAAAAATGAAATGCCCACAGTAAATAAGGAAAACACCCACAGTCCAATGAATTCACCCACAGAGAAGATAAAATCGCCCACAGAGAAAGAATCGTGGTAAAAATCGCCAGAACACAAATCGCCCATGAGTGCTACCCTTGTTGGGAAATCGCCAAGTACCATACGGCTGATAACTCTCACGATTTGCTTCATGGTAAAACCAAGTTCAACTGGACGCAAAAAGAAACTAATTTCCAGAGACATTACAACAATTTACTGTAAATCCCTCGAGGGTCTAGTTCTATGGTAGAAGGGATTTCAGCTAGAAGCCTTAGCAGTTTACTCAACAACAAGGGAAAGTCACTATGTTACCACAACAACAACCACAAGACCAAAACACTAACAAGGACCAGTCCAAGTATTTGGATTCAATAATAAAATTGCAGAGACGATATCCAGCAAGTGCCATGGTTTAACAATAAATCGCAGACAATTATAAAAATGTAAGGCACGGTGGGAGAATGCATAGATCCAAGGAAGGTCACGGAAATCAATCAACCATCATTCAGCAAAGCTATAAAAATTTAGTCATGAACTAAAAATCAGTTTACCCATTTAAAACACATGCAGATCTAACCATATATCCAAATTCTTTCTACTCTACTAGAAATAAAAATCATATCGTTGCCTTTCACCCACTTCGGATGACGTCCCTCGCTCTGTGTCGCGTCCCGCGCTCCGTGCCGCTTCCGCTCGCCGACCATAGAGACCTCACCGGTACCTCCCAGCCAATCGCTAGGGGTACTCTGCTTCCCCCTCAGCCCCCCGAGCCACAAAAGGGCCACACACTGTCCAGATGGTAGATCTAGCTTCCCATCTTGCCTCGCAAGGCTGAGCTACCACTCCTTTCCGAGCTAGAAAATCCCAACTCCTCACAAGCAATCAGTCAAGTCACAATCCGGCAGCATATAGTTACACTTACAGCCGATCCCTTTCTTCCTCATCTCTTTTTTCTTTTATAGAGTTTTGAGACCACCAACTTTCCCAAATCACATTTTAATTAAGTTTTAATAAAAATAATTCTAATTATTCTCCTTCGCACAAGTGT
>SNQJ01S0395775.1:0-14693 GCA_010110895.2 Picea sitchensis | reverse complement strand
ATGAGCACCAACTCATAATGAGGCTACAACCTTTGTTTTGCAAGATGTAACTTGCTGAGAGAACCAACTCTCTGTTTTCTCTAGAACCTACTAGAAGGAAGCACCAAATCCTTGGTTTCTCTAGCACCCACTATAAGGAAGCTCCAACCCCCTGGTTTCTCTAGCACCCATTAGAAGGAAGCACCAACTTCCTGGTTTCTCTAGCACCCACTAGAAGGAAGTAACAACTCCCTAAGTGTTCCAGCACCAACTGGATGGAAGCACCAACTTCCAATCACAGGCACCAACCTATTTAACAGAGAACAACATTTCTCCCTTGCACCACCTTGCCACCCTGGTTTCTCTGGCTGCAACCAGATGGAAGCTACAACTCCCTGTGTTCAAGCACCCACTTGAACCTCTGAGGACAAAGAGTCCTCCCTAGCACCTCCCTACCACCCTGAAATATAAATCTTTGCTACTGAAACTTGTTATAGTGATATAATGGTCATCAATGGCTTACCAGTCTCTTCATTGTTTTGCTACACTGCTCTGCTCTCCTATATCAGTGTCTCTCTGCCTGCATCTTCTTGCACTTTCTGATCTTCTTCTCTTCTCTACAAGTGCACCTCAGCCTTATTTTACTGTCTCAGCTATGCATCTCTGTTCTTTTCTTCTGTTGCGCTTTGGGCTCTGCGGTTTTTTTTTTATTCCCTGAATTACACCTCTTCTGTGAATTTCATCTCCTGCCCACAACATTCATTTCCCTATGTGTGATTCCTCTCTACAGCAGCCTTCATCTCTTCTTTGTTCTACCTTCTTATATTCTATGTGCACCTTGTGCATGTTGTATGCACAATGCTTTTTCATCCTCTTCATTTCGAGTGCTCTTCCTAATCATCATTGCAACTCTTCATCTTCTCTGGCTGATTAAACCCATGTGTCCATCATCACTAGGTGTTATGCTGAGATTCCTTAGCCTATCTAGCAGTCGAGGCTCTTCGTCTTCTCTATCATAGTCAAGCTCATCCTCTCTGTTGCAGTTACAGGATTCAACTCTCTTCCATCTGTCAATCACCTCTTGAACAGTCTTCATTACACTAGAATATGCCTTGAGACTCTTCATCTTCTCTGGCGATCTCCCTGAAGTCTCTTCCAGTCCTCTGGCAGAAACAATCAGTCGTTTCTAGCAGTTACACTGTGAACCTCCAAAAAAATGCATCAGCAAATGAATCACCACTAATCAATTAATTGAGAAGAGAAACAGTATCCCTTCGATCATATTCCCGAATAACCTACATCGTTGGATCATAAATGATGGGTCTTGCGCTTATTTCTCCATTTCGCAATTCGACATTTTGGAATTTTGGCATTCCTATGGTGAGGCATCTCGTCTCTCCAAGTCGCGATCTCCGAAATGAATCTTATCTTTGTGTTTCCTCCTCCCTTGATCCTTCATCAATGTGACCATAGGTTATGACCAGGGGCCAATTCTGAACATGTATTTCACATTTTGCGTTTCATGGATTCTGTGATGAGTCGTCTCGACTCTCCATGTCCCAACCTCTGAAATGGAGCTTGTATCTTCAATCTCTTCTCTACATCTCTTTGACGATGTGACCACCGTTGGTGACCAAGTGCTTATCCATACAATGCTTTCGCAATTTCTCATTTCGGCACTTCGGGACCCCCGTGATGAAGAGTCTCGACTCTTGAATCCTCCAACTCCCGGTATCCGAAACTCCGGTCGATGTGCCTATTTCAGGATTTTCGGTGTTTCACATTTCGACACTTTGGGACTCCTGTGATGAAGAGTCTCGACTCTTGATTCCTCCAACTCCTGGTATCCGAAACTTCGATTGATGTGCTTGTTTCAGTATTTTTTGTGTTTCATATTTCAGCACTTTGGGACTCCTGTGATGAAGAGTCTTGACTCTTGACTCCTCCAACTCCCGGTATCTGGAACTTCGAAATGGAGTCTTTGTTTTTTATACCCGAAATGGACTTTATCTTATGATCTTTCCATGTGATCATCGTTGTGTTGTTGGTCGTGATCTTTTCCATTAATGACAAACACGCATACTTTGCACTCTGTGTGCACCTCTGCACTATCTCTTATGGTCTTCATGAGCTTGCTCTGCTGCATCTTCAAACACGCATACTCTGCACTCTGTGTGCACCTCTGCACTATCTCTTCTGGTCTTCACGAGCTTGCTCTGTTGCGTATTCCCAAAATACTTCTGGTGCCCGGCTGTCACATTATACCTGTACTCAAGCCATCATCATTGTTGTACTTGCCATCAATGAAAAGCATACGCTACCTGTAAAACATGAAAACATGCATACTTTTCACTCTGTGTGTACCTCTGCACTATCTCTTATGGTCTTCACGAGCTTTCTCTGCTTCATCTTCAAACACGCATACTATGCACTCTGTGTGCACCTCTGCACTATCTCTTCTGGTCTTCACGAGCTTGCTCTGTTGTGTCTTCCCAAAATACTTTTGGTGCCCGCCTGGCACATTATACCTATACTCAAGCCATCATCATTGTTTTACTTTCCATCAATGACAAGCATACTCTACCTGTAAAACATGCCAATAGGATCTGATAGCTACTCACAATCTATCTTGACAAAGCAAATCTCAAAGCCACTCTAACCAAGCTAACAATCCCAAGCCAAAAACAACTAACTTTCTCCATGAGAGCTTCTCTCCTTTTATAAGCTGAAGAGGATAAGGTGAGGAGGTTAGGATTATCCCACTAAATCATGAAAGTGAGTAAGATCCAAACCATTCGAATGCCACCTCACCATGGAAGTTTCTCCTTCTAGAAGCATCGAGAAGATGCTCGTTTTTCCCACATATGATCATTCTCGCACCCTTCTTATAGAGCAACCTACGAACCTCTCGCAACCCAACTATGGTGCAGCCTGTGAGAATAAGGAATTCTTGCACCCTAGCTATAGTGCAGCATGAGAAAATCCTCTTTAATAGAGTTTTTACAAAGGGAAATGCAACTTCTTTTCTCAAGAAAATTTCTTCTCCCTTCTTTCTTCATGAACTCAAGCCACCGACCCCTCTGAAGACTATAGACAGGTTTACATCATTAACGGTCATAGGGATGATGAAAATAATGTGTAAGACATACCTATAATGCTTGCTAAGAAAACTATTTAATACTCACTGGACTTCGGCTGCTTCCTCTGGAGTGGTGGCTTTGTTCTCCTGTTTGTTCTGAATTCCTTACTACGTAGAGTGGGATCACACAAAAGGACTCAAAAGAATATAACTAGGAGATACTAACAGTCATACCAATTAGTTAATATGGGTGATAAATGCAGATTTCAAAATATAATGCTATCGGATTTCTTCCACTGAGACTTAACTGGTTGATGGCGAAGGCGCAGATGGAGATTCATAGTTTAATGGTTCCCTTTTGATTCGTGCACGAGCTAGTAACTAATGCATGATCTATGAACTAACTAAAGCTTTAAATGCATAGTACTTGACATAGCTAGGGGTTAAATGTCATCTCACGTCTTACCTTCATAAGGATCATGGATCGACTACTATTTTAGATTGTTTATTAACATTGTTATTTTCTTAATAAAACTCCCGATACCGGTGATGTTTCGGGCATCGACGGTCGGCGGTGGAACTCCTCTTTTGTGCGACGCTTATGATTACACTTCTCTGTCGAAGCTAAAGTGACCAACATTTGGCGAAATATTTTCGGAGACTATATGTGTAAAATAGATACTCTTATTGATCGACGTCGAAGAATGTCGACCCTCGGGTACTTTGACTTCCCATACAATTTTTGCTACCTTAATCTTTCACCGATGCCAAATTTCTCTGGTAAGACAGGAGAAATATGGGTTGTTGGTTCCTTGATCAGTCATGGTGTTCCTCAAGATGGTTCTTAATATGATTAAGAGAAACTTGGATATATCATATAAGAAGGTTATCAAGCTCAAACCATGGTGAAAACAATCGAAGGTAGAAGACAAGGTGGTACCCAAAAGGAAGTGGTCACAGAACTTTTAGGGTGTGTTGAGCACTCAAAAAATTGTGATTCACTAGGTGAACGAAGAATCTCCATCCCATAAAATAGATATCTTCGGTCTTTATTTCATTCTTGCCAACTGGAAATATATATGTATTATTATTATTATTATTATTTTTATTTTTTTTTATTGTTTTGTTATTATTGGAAGCACTGCTTTAGGGCTTGGCCGTTTATCAGGAGGGCGTCAGGTTCCCCTCTCAGATTTTGCAAATGATAAGTACCTGCCCCAATCTTCTCAGCCACCTGAAAAGGCCCAAGCCATAGGCTCTGAAACTTGGAATGCTTCCCTTTGGGTTCATTTACCTTATCCCACTTTAGAACTAAGTCTCCTACTTCAAAATTGTTTTCTTTAGCCTTATGATAATCGAACCATCTTTTCACTATTTGTTGATGGGATAAAAATTTAGACTTATCCCTTTCCCTCTCTTCCTCCGACATGAGCAGAGTGTTTATTCTTTGTTGTATGGTCGAGGATTTATCATCGTTAGAATATTGGGCCAATTGGAGAGATGGAAGATAAACCCCATTCGGGACAATGGCTTCTTGTTCGTAGACCAGGAAGTACGGGGAATTCCCTATAGACTCTTTGGGTGTGACCCTGTTATCCCATAGGGAATTATGGAGTTGGTTATGCCAATTTCTATGGTTATCTGCAACCATCTTCTTTAGTATTCTCACCAGATTCTTATTGGTTGACTCTGCCACACCATTTCCCTGAGGGTAATAATTTGCAGAGTACTTGATTATGATTCCTTTGTCTAGAGAGAACTCTGTCAATAGGGTAGAGGAGAATTAGGTTGCATTATCAAATACCAGAATGGAAGGAACTCCAAACCTTGTAATTAGTTGTTGTTCTATAAATTGGATGACTATTTTCTCATTTACATGGGTCAGAGGGATGGCCTCTGCCCACTTTGTGAAATAGTCGATGGCAGTAAGAATATACTTGTGCAATTTCAAAGAATTGGGTGTAATTTCTCCTATGATATCCAATCCCCACTGCTCAAATGGCATAGAGAAAGTTACAAGATGAAGTGGGATTGCTTCCCTTCTCTCCTTGCCAACACTTATTTGACAAGTCTTACCATTATTGGTGTAAGCATGAGCGTCTTTGAACAAAGTGGGTCAATAACAACCGGCTCTCATAACCTTATGAGAGGTGGTGTTCCCTGCAAAATGTACCCCAACGGGGCCATCGTGGAGTTATTTCATCACTTTATCGGCGTCTTCGCATTCGAGACATATTAGTAATACCTCGTCATAGTTGATCCAGAAGAGTATCGAATTGATGAGGCGATATTATGCAGATTTAAATCAGAGGGCTCTCCTTTCTTTGGGGTTGAGGTTTTTGAGAGAAGTCCCATGATGTAATAGATGAGCCAAATCCTTGTACCAGGAGTCCAGTCCTGGAGAAATGTATGTTGCTTCACCACACCATAGTGCTATTTCATTATCCCACCCTGGATCTTAGTTTTCTTGATCTTGAGCTTCGGCTGTGAGTTTTCACAAACCTTGTCCTTTTACTAACTTGGAGGGTTTTATATCTAGATCAAATTCCTAGACTACCACCATCCAGTTCCCTCTTCTTCCTCCCATTTCTTGTTGGGTAAACAAGGATTGGACTGCGGGGTGTGGCACAATCACCTTAGTGTGATTCTTGAGGATGTACAACCTAAAATGATTGACTGTTTTATAGACCGTGTAGGCCTGCTTGTATATGGAGGGGTAATTGAGCTCGTCTCCTTGAAGGTTTGTGCTCATGAATGACACCGGGGCTTCTTTGTTTTCATCTTCCTTCTGAGTTAAAACTGTAGCTAGCGATTGGTCAGAGGTGAAAGTATAAAGGTTAAAGTCTCTATTGAAATTAGGACTTCGCAATACCGGGGCCTAGGATATGGCAGCTTTGATATTGTTGAAAGCGTCTTTTAGTTCATCATCCCACTTAAACTCAAAATCTTTGTGACTCATTTTTTGTAAGGGTTTGATGATTTCGGCGAAGTCAGGGGTGAATTTCCTTACAAAATTAATTTGCCCAAAAAAAGACTGCATAGCCTTCTTGTTATGGGGTAGAGGGAGTTGAGATATGGCTTTAATCCTTTCGGGGTCTATGTGAATTCCTACTTGAGATATAACATGACCTAACAACTTACCTTCTTCAACACCGAATATAGTTTTCTTAGGATTGAGTGATATACCGCATTTTCAGCATCTTTCAAAAATCTGAGTTAAGTGTTGGATGTGTTCCTCTCTATTCTTCGAATACACCGTTACATCATCTAAATATACTACCACACACCTACCTATAAGTCCCTAAAACACCACATCAATTTCCCTTTGGAAGGTTTCTCCTGCGTTAATCAAGCCGAAAGGCATGTGTTTATAAGCGAAGGTTCCCCATTTGGTCTGAAAGGTAGTTTTTAATCGGTCTTCCTCTGAAACCAACACTTGGTTGTATCCTGAGAAACTGTCTAGGAGGGAGAAAATTTTCGAGCCCGACACGGTCTATAGGATTTTCTCCATTGGCGGGATGGGATAATTGTCCTTTTCTGAAGATCTGTTGAGATTTCGAAAGTCTACACATAATCAGATTTCTCTTGACTTTTTTCTTACTGGAACAAGGTTCGCTACCCAGGTGGAATGTCTAACTTGGAAAATTGTCTTCACATCTAAAATCTTCCTTAATTATTTATACATTAGGGGCTCCAAGGATGGGTGGTACTTTCGGAGCTTCTGTTAAAAAGGTTTTACTTCGAGTTTCAACGAGATGGTGTGTTGAATGATGTGGGTACCATACGTTTTCAAATCTTTATAGGACCAGGTGAACACATCCTGGTATTGTTTGAATAATTTTAGGTAGCTTTTTCTCTCCTCTTTAGATATCATTTTTCCGAGATTTACATGCTTTAGGTAGTCTGGGGTTCCAAGATTTACAGTTTCATGGAGGGGGCGGGAGCTACTAGTCTTTGTGTTTTTAGGTCCTTTGAATTGTTCTTTTAGATCAAACAAATTCTCTAGATTTGCTATCCCTTTTGGAATTGTGTGAGCCTTTGGTTTATCCGCGCATTGACCCTCCCGAGGAATGGTTTCCGTTAGTTTCTCTTGGAACTCTTCATCCTCAATAGCGAGGTCTTTGAAGTTGTCTTGATTAGTCAAGAAGCTTATGATCTGTTCATCCCCCTAAAAGACTTTCCAATTACAGATATTATTAGGTACCGATGTCTTGTAAGAAGTTCTACAATGAATCAGGAGGATTTGTAATCTTCTAAAGGAGAGATTCTTGAGGCAGCGGTGGCTAAAAAGTCAGCAAGGACGTTCTTCGCTCTGGGGATCACAGTGATATTGAAAGCTTCAAAGTGTTCTATCAGCCTCTGCACCTCTTGCTGGTAGTTCTTAAGATGAGGGGAGTTGCAGTATATAGTGTTTCTCACTTGTCTAATAATGATTTATGAGTCTCCGAACACCTTTAATTCCTTGACATTAATATCTATGGCTCTCTTTAACCCTTGTACCAAGGCTTCATACTCGAAAGTGTTGTTGGTGCACTCGAATTMTAGTCTACAAGACAAGAAATGGAATTTACCCTTTTGATCGATGAGGATGCAACCTCCTCCCAAACCCTCTTGTGACTTGGATCCATCAAAATAAAGGGTCCAAATTAGCAAGCGATGATTTTCATTCCAATCAACRTTCCTCTCCTCGATCTTTTCTTCCGGAAGACCCAACACTAGGTCTTGAAAAAARAGAGAATCTTCCCTTGGTATTGGGAATTCTTCWTGAAATATCATCTCGGAGCTTTGGGTAAGAAAAACATCGGACAAGAGAGGAGAAAAATTTCCAAAGTGAGTATCACAAGAATAATTCCCTAGTATGGGAAAATCGGTAGAGGTTGGTTCGTTCGGGGTTTCCAGGTCAGTGATCGTATGTTTCAGGTATCTTTCCCTATCAATTTTGATCATGTTCTTGTATCCCTTCAGTGGTAGCCAAAGGTGTGCCCAGCCTGTGCTGATGTATCCGTTTAGTTTTTTGAACCAATCTCAGCTCAATAATAGCCCATATGCCTCAGG
Source organism: Picea sitchensis (assembly GCA_010110895.2). Lineage (NCBI taxonomy): Eukaryota > Viridiplantae > Streptophyta > Pinopsida > Pinales > Pinaceae > Picea > Picea sitchensis. The sequence goes on along the minus strand of SNQJ01S0395775.1, from coordinate 6,580 downwards.
GAGATCCAACACAATGATGTCAATCACCTGCATGAAATTAGGATGAGTGGCTACCCTGATCATCACATCTTTGAGTTCCCCCATGACTTTGACCTGGGTCTTATCCAGTTGTATGACATGCTTATCACTTTCTAGAGGGACAACACCTAATTTGTTACAAACAGCCAAGGGCATGACATTGGAAGATGCCCCAGAGTCTACCAGACAGTTGTGGAGATTCCTATTGAAGACTTCGAACGTTAAAAGGAAAGGTGGTACAAAATGTCTCTCCTTCCTGCCTTTTGAGTAGGTGTTTATCGTTGGTTTTCTTGCCAAATCTATAGGGGGAAGATTCTTCCCCTGACCATCGTCGATGGTTGGGTTTTCTACCAAACTTAGAGCTTGCAACAGAAGGTATTTCTGTTGAGGGATTCTACATATGTCCATGACCGATACATTAGCTTTCAACTTATTCAAATCTTCTACTACATTGTAATATAATTTAGGGGAATCATGAGTATGGATAGTTATAGGATTTTTACCAGGAGAGAAAGGTGTTCTCGGGCGATCGAGAGATAATTTACTTTGTGAGGCACAGGTGGCATCAGTATCTTTTGGGTCGGGTTGACCCTTACTACATGTTTGTACCACTAATATCTCTATGGGTGGTTCCTAACGTATAAATAGATCATCCGAAGACACGATCATGTCGGGATCCCATATCAGCATGGTCGTGTCTTGTGGTGGGTCAACCTCTTCCTGATCAAAAATGTTAAAGGTCGAACAACTAGATGGTTCAGTCAGAGAGACTTCACCCAGAAAATGATTGGCCATTAAATTCATGGCGTGGACCCATTGAGGAAATTCCCTTTCTGAGTGGTTTTTGTTGGAGCCGCCTTTCTCTAAATACATGAAATGTTATACTTAAGCCCAAAAAGGTTGGATTTCAGGACTTCGTTTGTTTCACGTTTCTACCCCCTAAAGTCGCAGTATCCCGACATGCAAAATGGCGAAAAACTTCCTAATTTTAATCACCGTTACTAAAAGACTAAGCGGCGCATATCATCTCTTAGTACCTCGTACCCTCACTCCTAGGAGTTACGCGTTGAACATATCTCAAGCCTCCGACTTGCGAAGTCGCAAAGTTGTGTTAAATTTACCCAGGTTAGTATCAAGAACAAATCTCTTTAAACCCTAGTTAGTCACTATCATGATTTCACGACTCAGCGATTGTTTCCCCAAAGGGAAACACCTTTGTAAACCTGATCCACAAAGTCATGATTTTCTTTAATTAAGCATAGATTAATTAAAAGGCTTAAGTCAAATCACTTTTAATCAATTAACTTGCACCATCACGATTTTGGGTTTTTAAGGTTCAGTGGCTAGGAACGAAAACACCCAATGTGGCGAACGCCGAAAAGGGGATTAACAAATAAGTGCACCAAATTGAAAGAACTAAACCAGATTAATTAGCGCCTTAAACAAACTTTAACACACACGGTTTACGGATGAAGTCTTGAATGATCCCGTGTTTTTCAATGTCTTGAAAGGGTTTTTTTTCAGTGGTAGATTGTAATAGAGAAAGTTATTTTTAGCCAGGATTAATACAAAGCGAATTGAAGACTCCATATTCCGTCAAGATTGAGTTATGTGTTTTCCTCTATTATTTCATGCTTCATGTCATTTTTTACATATATGTCTTTGATGAATGTTTTAGCTGCAATTTAGTATAACTTCTACTGTGGTGATCAGGTTCTAGTTATCTAGTTATTTACATATTTTCCTCTGTATTGGCTACTAGCAGGTACAAGACCTGTGAATTACTTAGATCTCTACATTATATGATTTCATCAAGGTATTTCTTTCTTTTCTTCTTCTGCTACAATGTGGTATTCCTCTGAAATTGATGCCCCACATTGTTGACAGCACTATGTTTTCACACTCGGTTTCAATATTTTAACTTAGTTACGGAAAACAACCTTCGATTGGCTTCACTAAATTTTCCTCGTATAATCTAAAATTGAAATAAGGACTTTAAAAAATCAACCCTCTTTTAAAGCTTTGTTCTCCCCATGATTGTACCCATCGTAAGACAACCCAACATTGAACCTAGCCTATTGGATCAAACCAGCATCGCTTTGAATCTTTTTGATACCATACTTAAGACTTCCATCACCCAGACAGAGCTCAAACATTCATGGGCCGCCATCAAACGGGATATCAGCATTCAAGAATATTTGGAAGCTAGACAAAGACAACTCAGAGATCAACCATAACTTCATCCCACAAAGTTGTTTCTTCCCCTTTTTGCATTCACTCACTTTATATGCTTAGACTCTACACTTTATATCCTTAATTGTAGACTCTGGAACAACATATTTCTGGCACCGTTGCTGGGGACAGAGAATTGTAGTCACTTTCCCCTGAGAAAATGACATTTCCAAGTTTCATTTTTTGATAGTGAACAAAGAGAGAACACCTTGTTAAGGATAAACCTTCATCATTCACTTGGTGACTCCACTCTTAAGTAAGATAGCATCCTTTCGAAAGAACACCAGACAAAACCCAGATGCCAAACAGACAGTGCCAGTTTTCGACCCTGAAAAAATACTAAGACCAAGGGGTATTTTTAAACAAAATGTGGTTTCCTATCAAACCAAGTCTAATTAGTCTAAAGATAAGACCTTTTTTGAACCTTCACCCTTCTGAGAACTTCCTCTCATGAAAATATCGGACAGTGTTGTCGAAGTCGAGACCCTGAAGTTCGAGCAACTCCTACCCGAGATCAAGACCGAGACCTCTCCGACTACCTCTTACGTTACAAGGGGAGACACACCTTCCTTAAATCTAATCCATATCGATATCCCATCAATTCTCAATATAAACCCCTCTGTCACTCAAGGCCTTGAAGAAGTTTCCACGTACACAGATTTGACACCGATGGGTTCTCCCACTTACATATCCTGCAAGTCAGAGGAGCCGAGTCAATGTATACCTTCTTCTCCTTTTTCAACTTTCACCTCCCTTGGTAAAAAAATTCCCAACTTTTCCCCTTTCCACCTTGGGGAAGCCAGAGATTTGCTATACATCTTCGCCAACCCTCTTTATAATGCACTGATTTCCTCTCCTAGGTTATCCATGGCCACCACCAGAGGAGGATCAAGGGGAATAGGAGGTCAAGGCCAACAACCGCCTCCCAAGTTTTTCTCCAAAGTAGCTACTAGATACACCCCCTTGGTCCTTCCAGTACCTCTCCATGATTTACCCGAAAACTATATGAAAAACTTACCCAAGTTCACAGGAGAAGGGGATCTAACTGTAGTTGAGCATATCAACTTTTTTGATCAATTCATTGATATTCTAGGTCTCGAGCATGAGGACGTGTATTCCCGTTTGTTTGTCCAAACCTTCAAGGGACAAGTAAGAACTTGGTTTCGGAGTCTGACCCCAGGTTCAATCATATCCTACGATGCGCTATAAGACCTCTTTCTCAAACAATGGGGCCAAAGAAAGGATCATTTATACTATTTGACCGAGTTTGGGTCTTTAAAGAAAAAAGGATCTGAAACTGTTATGGAATTTATCCAAATATTTAACAAGTTGTACAATAAGATCCATGTTGAAGTTAAACCGTCCCAGCTCGCAACCAAAGTAACTTTTGCAGGAGCCTTTGAACCTGATTTTTCTCTACTATTAAGAGAAAGGAGAGGGGCGACCTAACACGAATGCAAGATGACGCTATGGAAATTGAGTCAAACATGATGGCTTCGGGTAAATTAAAAACGAAAATTGAGATGGGAAACAGGGAAACTACACATCTTAGAGAACAAGCAGGTCCCTATGGATCTGGAAGATCCTCAGATGACAAAATGGATGACATGGCCAGGATAATAAAATAACTATCAAACAAAATCTCGAGAATGGAGCTAGATCAATCCAAAGTTGATCAATTCGTTAAGAGAGAATTCAGGAGAAATCCCAATCCTCAGTTTCAACCAAGACAAATTAAAAATGAAGACCAAAAGATCCAAGAACCTCTAAAAAATGAAAATTTTATTGGAGGAAATGATAAGCAAGAGTTCGAAGACTTGGAAGAATATGTAAACAACTTAGGTGACGACTGTATACAACCTCACTTGACGAAAGAAGATTATGAGAAGTCTCTGAACACTGAACAATCATCGGTTGAATACAATAACCTAAACGGCATTGATGATATCACTTATCAAGGAATGTTCGACACCATAATGGCCAAGCTCTAGCACAAATACAATACGAGGCCCAGAAACAAACCTATGTCGACTACGCAACCCAAGAAAATTTTTCCTAGGGGTGAAACATACAAGCCCGTCCAAAAAGAGACCAAGATGAAAAATAACATAGGGGTAGACTCGTAGAATACCAACGTAAAAGAGGCTGAAACCCAAGCGAGAAGAACTAAGGCAGCTAAAATGAGGACACTCGAAACCAGAAATGCTGAAAATAAAACAGTGCTACTAAATAAAATGGATAAGAAAGAGTCTGATGTTTCAACCAAGGAAACGGATAAAATTGCGGGAGTTTTCTGCCTAGAAAACGAGATAAAAAAKATCAAGATACCAATACCTTGGTCGAGTTGGCGAAGAATCCTATGTACCGAAAACAAATAACCAAGATGATAAATTTTTCAGATCTAGAGAGTCAGTCCGACGTGATAAATCTGGAAGATGAMAAGCCTAATATCACTTTTGGTCCACATTTTGAAGGTGCCAGAGATACTGTCACCCCCTTCTATATTACCCTGAAAGTGCATGATCAGCTGTTTCATAATTACATGTTGGACTCTGGGGCCTCTCATAACGTAATTCCCAAATCTATTATGGATAGACTAGGCCTCGAAATCACCAAACCCTACAGAGATCTTTACTCGTTTGATTCAAGAAGAGTTAAGTGCATGGGCATGATCAAAGATTTAATATTCACACTCGCCCAGATTCCGGTGAAAAATGTCCTAATGGATGTAGTTGTCGCCGATATACCCACGAAGTATGGTTTACTATTATCTAGATCTTGGGGAGCCAATCTTGGGGGATCCCTTCAAATGGATATGACCTATGCCACAATCCCTATTTTTGGTGGACAGTTCACATGGTTATACAGGGAAACACGGTTGGCATATACAGTAAGTGATCCACATAATCCTAACAATTACCCTGTTTACATCGCTGATCAAGACCTGGGAAATTGTATTTTGTCCTTTGACGATACTGAAGATAATTGTACAGAAGAAAGTGACATCGATGAAATCAAAACCGAAAAGATAGCTAAAAATGTGTACAGCACTGGAACTTGGAAAATGTTCCTTGATGGTGCTTCGTCGTGTGAAGGAGAAATTGCGGGAGTGATTTTCGTAGCACCTGAAAATGAATTTGTCGTTCCCTTCTCTTATAGGCTATAGTGGGACGTAGACTACACAAACAACATTTGCGAATATGAAGCTCTAGTCTTGTGACTGGAAGCTTCCAAGAAGCTAAACATAAAGAACTTAGAGGTCTATGGAGATGCTAAATGGATTCTGAAGCAGGTAAATTAGCAGTACCAGGCCAAGCACCCGAGACTGAGGTCCTGTAGAAATTGCGCCTGGGATCTAATGGAAAATTTATTTTCATCGGTAAAGGTTCATTTCATCCCACAAGCCAAAAACCAGCAGGCCGATTCACTGGCCAAAGCAGCTTCGACTTTCGCACCCCCTACCACTTTCAAATTAAAATACCACATAGAGGTAAGGCACAGACCATCCATACCAAACAACATACAACACTGACAGGATTTCGAAGATGATGAATAGATCAGAAAGTTCCTGAAAATGGTGGGTTATTTCTCTGAAACCCACATTGACCAGGAAAACCAAAACGATCATACCTAGATTATGTAGGAAGGGGAGGAACCTCAGGAGTTCCGAGAAAAAATTGCAAATCATCGCCTGCTAGTGTTAAAAAGTAATCAGATCCCTAAGGGCCTGATACCTCTAGAAAGGTTGTTTGATCAAAACGACATGCCTCTGAAGTCCACCTTGCATCCCCAACCGAAGGAGGTCGAAGACTGTGACGTGGGCACCACCAAAGAGACTAGGATAGTGAAGTTATCAAAGTACCTTCCTCCTAAAATAAAAAGCAAGTATACGGACTTACTCGGGTGGTATAAAGATGTCTTTGCATGGTCTTATGATGAGCTTAGAACCTATGATACCTCTATGATCGAGCACAAGATACCTTTGAAACTTGGTGTTAAAACATTTATACAGTAGCTCAGACAAATCAACCCCATTTTACTGCCTGTGGTCAAAAGAGAAGTGAAAAATATGTTAGACGCAAAAATAATTGTACCTCTCAGGTACTCTGACTAGGTGGCGAAATTAGTCCCGGTTAGGAAGAAAAGCGGGGAGATCAGACTGTGCGTAGACTTTAGAAATCTAAACAAGTCCTCTCTCAAAGATAACTATCCTCTACCCAAAATGGATCCCGTTTTGGAAAAATTAGTCAAGGCAAATAGGATGTCGATGATCGATGGGTTTTTTGGTTACAATCAAATTGCTGTCAACGAGCATGATAAAGAAAAAAAA
>SNQJ01S0395473.1:4458-15112 GCA_010110895.2 Picea sitchensis | reverse complement strand
GTTGTCAACAAGATATGTTATCAATCAACAAAATATGTTGTCAATCAATATGATATCATTGTCAACAAATATTGCTATCTATTAATATTGGCGTTCAACAAAATATTCTATCAATCAATATGATATCGTTGTTTAGAATTTAAAGGAAACACTATCTAGCATTGATACACATTCTAAATATATGATGTCTAGAAAAAGTTGTATAAATATATGTTTTCTAAAATATGCGGTCTAATATATTCACATATATAAATTCATAACTAAAGAAGAGTAAGAACCATAACTAAATGTTGTGAAAAACAATAAAGTTGTTGTCTATGAAATGACCAAAGGGGAAATCGTTGTCTAAAAAGGAAGTCGATGTCTATTAAATGACAAAGGGAAACCGTTGTCTAAAAAAGGGGAAATCGTTGTCTATTAAATGACAAATGGAATTCGTTGTCAAAAGTCAATGTATCTATGGAAGATTGTTGTCAACCAACATAACAAAATATCTACCCATTGATACATCTAAAAAACGCTACCCATTAATACATAACGCAATCACAGACTTATAAAAAACACAGACATGTCAATGATGAAATCTGTTGGTAAATATATCGTTGTGTACTAACATTCATAGATGATATATCGTTACATAAATGCCACAAAATCATAATGTGAATGTTGTGTGATGTGCCACAATAATCTTAGTGTGAATGCTAAGTAATGTGCCACAAAATGAGTGGTGTGAATGATGGGTAATGTACCACGAAAAATCTTGGTGTAACCGCTGTGTAAATGCCCAAAAAATCGTGGAGTGAGTGTTGTGCCATATGCCAATAAAATTGTCCAGAAATAAAATTGATGTCAATCAATTCATTGAGTAATTATATTTAACAGGGAAAAAATTGAAGCTTTACACAAATAACTCTCTCCAAGCAAAGGCGTTGTGTAAATACATTAAAAGTGAAAGTAAAACTCTACAAGAATGGATCTCTGCCTAGCTAAATCACTATCCAAAAAAACACAGTGTAACAACAATATCGCTATACAAAAACGCAGAGCATTACATGCTATCCAAAAAACGAAGATGTTTTACCATTTCAAAACACTGGGAATCATTATATAAAATGTGGACTATCTTATACCGAATTATGATCGAACATATAAATCGTTGTATAATGTGATAATGCAGTGTATCGAATGCCAAGAAAAATCATTGTGTATTAACCATAAGGATTGAAAATTAAGGAACAGTAAAATCGAAACCAAAATGCTGTGTAAAAACTGGTGGAAGGCTGTGTAAAACGCCAAGCAACCGTGGTGTGAAGCTATCTATAAAAAGAGAATAACAGGGTAAATTTTTTGGGGAGGACGCAGAAATTTGCATAAAAGAAAACGTCGAGATCAGATGTTAATCATTCAAAGATGAATCAATCAAACACATAGATACTCATTCACAAGAAGACACAAAGTCTAATCATTCGATAATTCTTTAATTTCACTTGGACCTAGGTTTTAATTTCACTAGGTTGGGTGACATTCTTTTATTAGGGAAAATTTGTTTTTAAACCTTACTTATCACATCATTCATTTTAAGGCCGACTAGGTTTATTCACTTATGATTTAAAATCATGATGTGCCATTTAGGACACACTACGTGGTCCAAGGATGCCACTCGCCTCTTTCTGTTTTCCTTGCGCGATGTGCCCTTCAGGACGCACTACGCGCTCCAAGGGTGACACTCGCCTCTTTTTGTTTTCCTTGCGTGATGTGCCTTTAAGGACACACTACATGCTGAAAGGGTGCCACTTGCCTCTTGAATGACTTTGGCAGAAGTCAAACCCCTGGAGTCAATACTCCGCCAAGTGATCTTGTAGGAGACTAAGGGCCTCTAAGGAATAAGGCCCATGCCTTATTGCGTGCCCCTTAGAATCATCGTGAGCGACTATCACAATCTGCCCTCATGACATCGTGGGTCTTCTCGAATTAGGTAATCGTTAACCTACAGTTCGAGCCATGACAGGAGTGCTAGTAGGTTGTGGCAGGGCTGCTGCCACACCTCTCCCTCAAAGTCGTTGGTTGTCTTGCGTGAGCCCTCTACTCCACATGTGAGTCTAGTCAGCAAGTTGTCGTCAACCTGAATCCATCAATGAATCATGTCAGCAATAATAATCAATCATCATAACATCTAATCATATGTACATATGTCACATCAACAACATTCAAACCCAATAGTCCACTCCTTGACTCGATCCAGAGTCAAAGGGGTTTCATCGATGCCTTTGCATCCTCGAGGTCCAAAGTCCTACACACTTAGGAGAACCCAGTCAATAGTACCTGTCTATGTAATACAACCAAACAACATCTCATCAAATCCATAATGTCTCATAATCATAATCAAAACGACCAATAGATATAATAACCTGGATCACTTGCAAGCACGTGTCCTCAAAGAATAAGTTCACTCAGTGTGTGCAAGATCAGGATGTTACATACACCCCCTCTTGGTTTAAACTTCATCCCGAAGTTTCACAGTATATTATTGCCTAAATAAAGTGTATCACAATATCATAAGTCTATCTATCAAACAAAAATGGAAATTGCTGACGCATATCATATGCATCCTCCGAGGCCGCCGAGTGTGGACTATACTTGTCCCACTGGACCTTGACCTGATCCATTGTTTTATGTCGTAGTTGTCAAATGCAATGGTCCAGGATATTGATTAGCTCTGTCGTGAGCACACCCTCGTCCGATCCTGCAACAAACTCATGTCAACAACATGAGTAGGATCACTAACATAATGTCTCAAAATAGATACGTGAAAAACATCATGCATACGCCTCAAAGAATCAGGCAAGGCTAGTCGATAGGCCACGGGCCCCTTCTTTTCCACAATCTTGAAAGGTCCCATGAACCTAGGAGAGAGTTTAGTAGCATTTCCAAACTTGATCGAACTCTTATGCGGTTTCACCCGCAAGAAGACTCGATCACCAACTTCGTAACTACGGTTGAAACAATGCGCATCGACATAACTCTTATGTCGATCCTGCGCTTCTTTGATCCTTTGTCTTATTATTTTCATTTGATCTTTCATTTCTTGGATCGCTTTTGGCCCCAACAGAACCCTGTCCTCAATTCGATCCCAACTCAAATGCGTCGGACACGGTCATCCGTAAAGGAACTCGAAAGGCGCCTTCTTAATGGTGCTTTGATAACTGTTGTTATATGCGAATTCCAACAGTGGAAATAATTCCTCCCAATGTTTTTGTTGGTCCATCACGTACATATGCAACATGTCCTCCAAGATTTGGTTTGCTTGTTTCGTCTGCCCATCTCTCTCTAGGTGATACGAGGTACTAAAGTTAAGTTGGGTTCCCAAGGCCTCTTGGAAAATAGTCCAAAATCGTCCAGTAGACATTGATCCTCAATCGGATATAATCCTCTTAGGCATGCCATGCAACCTCACAATATCTTCGATGAAAACTCTAGCTATGTCAGGTGTCTGATACGTCGTACACACAGGAGTAAAATGAGCACTCTTCATCAGAGTGTCGACTACCACAAAAATCGAGTCGTGTCTCCTTGTCTCCAGTGGAAATCCAACAATGAAGTCCATCGAAATGACCTCCCATTTCAATTCCGGAATAACGTGTGGTTGTTGTAATCCTATCGGATGTCTATGTTCAGCCTTCACCTGCTGACACTCTAGACATCTTGCCACGTGGTTGACTATGTTTTCCTTCATTCCTTTCCAAAAGAATAAGGATTTAAGGTCTTTCCTCATCTTCGTGACTCCTGGGTGAGCCATGTACACTACTATGTGAGCCTCGTTTAGGATAAACGTCCTCGACTCTTCGTTGGGTAGTACGTAAATTTGACTTTTAAATCTCAATAATTCGTCGTTGTCCATAGTAAATCCTTCAAATTTTGGTACCACTATTGTGTTTTGTCCGATTAAATCTTTGACCTCTTTGTACCAGTCATCATCGCATTGTAAATTTATAATATTTTCACATACATTCATCTGAAGAGGCATCACCGAAAAGATGCATGGTCTCTGACTCAACGCATATGCCACTCTGTTCACTATTCCCTTTATGTAAGTAATCTCGAAATCGTACTCGTTAAGCAATTATGACCAACGTCGATGTCATGCATTCAAGTCACTTGCGTAAATATGTGTTGTAGTCCACATTGGTCCGTTTTTAGTTCAAAATTTCATCCAAAAGGTAATGTCTCCAAACTCTCAAGGCATATATAATGGCTAACAACTCCAAATCGTGTGTTGCATAGTCCTCCTCATGTCGTCTCAAATTTCTCGAGATGTAAGCGATCACTCGACCGTATTGCATCAAGACTTCGCCTATGTATTCCTTGGATGCGTCAGTGCATACCAATAAGCTTGCGTCCATGTCATGGACCTTTAGTATTGGTGTTTTCGACAACAACTCCTTGAGCCTCTGAAATGTTTCCGTGCATTTCTCGGTCCAAACAAACTTCTTGTTCTTATTCTGCAATTCCGTAATCGGATTTGCTATCTTCGAAAATCCCTCGACAAACCATCGATAATATCCTGCTAAACCCATGAAGCTACGCACTTTCAGGACATTCGTCGACGCAGGCCATTCCATAAAGTCTCGACCTTTGATAAATCCATGACGATACCTTCGTCAGAGATGAACTGCCTAAGTAGTGAATCTTTGATTGATAAAACGAGCATTTAGATAATTTCCCATATAATTTGTTCTCTTGTAGACACTGTAATACCAAGCGCAAGTGCTCATCATGCTCCTCCATCATCCTAGAGTAAATCAAAATATCATTAATGAATACTTTGATGAACTTGTCCAATTATTCGCGGAACACCCCATTCATCAAACTCATAAATACCCTAGGGGCGTTCATCGATCCAAAAGGTAAAACAATAAACTCTTAATGTCCAAACCTCGTCTTAAAGGTGGTCTTAGGGACATCATCCTCCTTGATCCGTAATTGGTGATACCCTAATCTCAAGTCGATCTTTGAAAACACCGTCGCACCCTTCATCTGATCAAACAGATCATCAATCCTTGGCAATGAATATTGATTCTTGATCGTTGCCTGGTTCAATTGATGATAGTCAATGCAGAGTCTCCATGGCCCATCCTTCTTCCATATGAAGATAACAGGCGCACCCCACAGTGACACACTTGGATATATAAGTCCCAGGTCTAGTGACGCCTTTAGTTTCATTCTCAACTCCTGTAACTCTGGGGTCGACATCCGATAAGGCATTCTTTCCATCAGTTCAGTACCCAGTTTTAGGTCTATGGTAAAATCCAATGCCCTCTCTGGAGGCATCCCAAGTAACTCCTCAGGGAATATGTCTGCCAACTCTCTCACCACCAGAAGGTGTTCTAGATGTTTCACTACTCCCTTCTCGTTTAACGCAAGGATCACATAAAGCTTACATCCCTTGCGCATGCCCTTCCGTAACTGTAAGGAAGAGATGAACCTCAGGGAGACTCCCTAGTTACGACCTACAATCACGGGTCTTTGTCCCTCATCAACGACCAAGCTCAATTGTTTTGTCTTACAGTCGAGTATCACATCATGTGATTCCAGCTAGTCCATACCGATCACAATGTCATAAGACCCCAAGGTTGTGATGTACATGTATTCAGGTGCAGAGCATACCGAAGAAGCTCCATAAAATGGGCCTCGTACTCGGGAAAAGTATGATTGCCCCGTCGCAAGGCATTGAACTCGTTGAGATGACGATTAATGAATTCCTTAGATAGATACCTCTCTTAGAACTGTTCCTCGAACAGTTCCCATGGCACGACTTCGACTGCCATGTTCGAAAGTGGCAGGAGCATCTTCCACCATAGAAGAGCGCTCCCCTTTCAATTGAAAGACCACCACATGGGCATTTATGTTGGAGGTATAGTTACGAAGTGAAAGCACATCGCCATATTCTCCAACCATGACTTAGTGGCTACGTCGTCTAGGGAACCAGAGAACTCGAGAAATTTGACCTTCTCGAGCTCGCGATGAAAGCTACTAGTACCGACCGGAGCCTGCGGTGGACCGTCAGGGTTTGTCGACGCCCTAGCCTCATATTAGTACAGAATGTTAGTCGAGGCCTTTGACACTCCCTGGAAGGACCTTGTCAGACCCAATGCATCTCTTGCGACAATTCACTCATGCTCAAGACTTGTTCTTTCCCTTGGGGGTTGGTCCCCTTTGTCCCGGGTGCTACTGGAGGTGTCGCGCCTCCTCCCCTAACACCACATCGTGAAACTCTATGGCGTCCTCTAATCGGGATCACCGCGTGGACAAGTTAAAGTTTTAATTAACTCTAGTTTACTACTCAAGGGTTTACTGCAGTGGAAAGCATGGCGATCCACAGTTGCACAGTTGAACCCTCTCTGATACCATATGTAATGACCCCAATCGTTACGACTACATGTGACACAAAGCAAGTGCAATTTTTTTTATGTAGTAAGGCAATCGAAGGCAAAAATTAATCAACACAACTTGATGATGAACACAACTTACACATTTAGGAAACAAACAACAACAACCTAACGTACTAGCACATCAAGCAACCAAACGAAACATGTGATAATCAAAAGATAGATAAAAATGGCTACCCGCCTGACACAAGCAAGACAACACCTACAAGCTAAAGGACAACATCAACAACCCAATACAATGGATTCAACAACCAGTAACTAGAAACCTTTACAACATGCAAAACCAACGCATTAAGGCGTTACAAAACCCAATACCAACCTCCGTTACAACGAATGATACACCCACATCGGGAAGCACAAGACTTTGGCCCGTTTATCATTTGTGTCTATCCATCAGAGAGTGAAATGATCCCCTCATGAGGAATCATGTCGTCACAAGGCGGTAGGCATGAAAGTCACTGAGGCGCTACATATCATATCTAGACCAATCTCCCAAGAAAAATCCAACCGGCTAGGAGATCGAATTAATTGTCAAACATGGAGACTATACCCAAGCGCTCACTCGGCAAGTCAATAAGACATAGGGGAAATTTGACTACTATAACAATCATACACCATAATAACTTCCTAGTGCAATAAATTCTATGCAAACATACATCAATTTGTACACATTAAAAATAATTATTATCAAAACAAATAGTCCATTGTAACTATTTATATTAAAAAAATACATATTGTTCATGGTAACTAATTGTAAAACACTGTTAAATATCGTTGTTACATCAATATTGTTCATGGTAAATATTGTAAAACGTTGTAACCAGATTGTAAATATTGTATCTAAACATTGTAACTAAATATTGTAAATATCGCTATAACCATATTGTAAAACGCTATAACAATATTGTAACTAATATTGTAAATATCGCTATAACAATATTGTAAAACGCTATAAAAATATTGTAAAACACTGTTAAATATCACTTGTAAATGTCATTGTTACATCAATAACGTTGTTACATCAATATGATATCGTTGTCAGCAAAATATGCTATGAATCAAATAATAAAGTCTGTCAACAAAATTTTCTATCAATCAACAAAATATGTTGTCAATCAATATGATATCGTTGTCAACAAATATTTCTATCTATTAATATTGGCAGTCAACAAAATATGTTATCAATCAAATAATAAAGGTTGTCAACAAAATATGCTATCAATCAACAAAATATGTTGTCAATCAATATGATATCGTTGTCAACAAATATTGCTATCTATTAATATTGGCGGTCAACAAAATATGCTATCAATCAATATGATGTCATTGTTTAGCATTTAAAGGAAACACTRTCTAGCATTGATATGCATTCTAAATATATTTTGTCTAGAAAAAGTTGTATAAATATATGTTGTCTAAAATATGCGGTCTAATATATTCACATATATAAATTCATAACTAAAGAACAGTAAGAACCATAACTAAATGTTGTGAAAAACAATAAAGTCGTTGTCTATGAAATGACCAAAGGGGAAATCGCTATCTAAAAAGGAAGTCGTTGTCTATTAAATGACAAACGGAAATTGTTGTCTAAAAAAGGGGAAATCGTTGTCTATTAAATGACAAATGGAATTCGCTGTCAAAATTTATTGTATCTATGGAAGATCGTTGTCAACCAACATAACAAAACCGCTACTCATTGATACATCTAAAAAATTCTACCCATTTATACATAACGAAACCGCAGACTTATAAAAAACGCAGACATATCCATGATGAAAGTCGTTGGTAAATATATCGTTGTGTACTAACATTCATAGATGAGATATCGATGTGTAAATGCCAGGAAATCATAATGTGAATGATGTGTGATGTGCCACGATAATCTTAGTGTGAATATTGATTAATGTGCCACAAAATTAGTGGTGTGAATGTTGGGTAATGTTCCACGAAAATCGTGGTGTAACCATTGTGTAAATGCCCTAAAAATCTTGGGGTGAGTGCTGTGCCATATGCCAAGAAAACCATCCAGAAATAAAATCGATTGCAATCAATTCGTTGAGTAATTATATTCAACGGGGAAAAATATGAAGCTTTACACAAATAACTCTCTGCCCAGCAAAGGTGTTGTGTAAATACATTAAAAGTGAAAGTAAAACTCTACAAGAATGGATCTCTGCCCAGCTAAATCGCTATCCAAAAAAAAGCAGAGTAACAACAATATCGCTATACAAAAATGCAGAGCATAACATGCTATCCAAAAAACGCAGATGTTTTACCATTTCAAAACGTTGGGAATCATTATATAAAATGTGGTCTATCTTATACAAAATTGTGGTCTATAAATTGCTATATAATGTGATAATGTAGTGTATCAAACACTAAGAAAAATCAATGTGTATTAACCATAAGGATCCAAAACTGAGGAATAGTAAAATCCAAACTGGAATGCTGTGTAAAAATTGGTGGAAGGCTGTGTAAAACACCAAGCAACTGTGGTCTGAAGTTGTCTATAAAAAGAGAATCGCAGGGTAAAATTTTTGGGGAGGACACAAAGATTTGCATAAAAGAAAACGCTGAGATCAGAGGTTAATCATTCAGAGACGAATCAATCAAATGCAGAGATACGCATTCACAAGAAGGCACAAAGACTAATCATTCAGCAATGAATCAATCAAACACAGAGATAAGTAAGGGATAGATAGTTGGGAGAAAATTTATCCTTCACTTATTATCCATGCACAGAAAAGTAGAGCATTTGAATCTATAAGTCTTTAAACACTGGAGTGACGACTGTCGATTCGGATCTTGGCCGACTGCTCAAGCACGGACTAATAACTTAAGGATAAGGGACAGAAGAGAAAAACACAATTTTTCTTCGTAATAAATCAATAAAAATAGACGCAAAGAAGTCATTGAAATCAGAGGTTGGGTTCACCATGGGAAATCAATTCATAATACAACGAGCAAGGGGATTACAAATATCGAAGCAAAGAAGGTGCAAGAAATGTCATGGCAATGAAATCTTCAACCGAGAACAGAAAAATAACATGTGTAAATTAAATTCCATTGCAAGTAGCAACTTTAACAAGCGTACCTTATCCAAACACGAATGCTCCGAAGTTGTTGTCCCACACGCGCTCCATCCAGCTCTCTCTTTCCAATCGATGTGACCTCACCGGTACCTCCCAGCCAATGCTAGGGGTACTCTTCTTCCCCCTGAGCCCCCCGAGCCGCAAAGGGGCCACACACACAATACCAGAGAATGATAGCACCCAACTTGCCTCGCAAGGTCGAGCTACCACTCGTTACCTGAGCTGGGTATCCCAACTCCCATAAGAGAAAGTTCAGCCAAGGTAAAATTTCAGCATCGTAACGTTACGCAAAAATATGACATCCATACTCCTCCTCCTCCATCATTTTTATAGAGTTTTTAAGTAATTAGTTTCCCAAATTCTCATTAAATTCCTTTTTCAGTTAATTAATTTCGAAAACCTCCCCCGTACACATGTCCCCCTATCCCCTAGTTGCACCAGAAAATCAATTTTATTAATTAATTAAATATTCCTATTTCCCTCACCCACTTGAAAGCATTCCTAAAAACACTCCTCGTTGTCCCAAAATTCCCTTACACTTCTTAAATGACTTACGCCTTACTTAATTCCTAGTTGAGTTCATAATTAGAAAGTTCCAAAGGCAATATTCCTTACTAAGTTAGACATTCCATTTTTTCTTTATGTTTCCCCTTTTCTTTAAGTTTCCCATTTCTTTTAAGTTTCCCCCTTTTTATTTTTTAACTAAAAATCAATTTATCAAGTGTAGATAAAACAACCATTTACCCTTTTTCCTTTTTAATTAAAAAGTAATTTAGCAAGTGTAGATAAAAACAACCATTTACCCTTTTCCCTTTTTAATTAAAAAATAATTTAGCAAGTGTAGATAAAAACAACCATTTACCCTCTTTTCTTTTTAACTAAAAATTAAATTAGTAAATATAGATGAAAACAACCATTACCCCTTTTTAAAATTTAAACCTCCATTATAATTTTGCCTTTAATATATAAGTTTGAATTTCTTACATGTTTATTTATTATAAAAAAAAATTGACCACATGTTCTACTTGGACCTAGGTTTAATTTCACTAGGTTGGACGACATTCTTTTATTAGGGAAAAATTGTTTTTAAACCTTACTTATCACATCATTCAT
>SNQJ01S0395224.1:0-13094 GCA_010110895.2 Picea sitchensis | reverse complement strand
GTAGTTTTAATTGTAGTGTGATAAGCCCATAGTGCTGAAAACAACATATGATGCCAATTGGTCTTATGTTTGCTGACAGTACGCCGCAACATGGTTTTGAGGACCTTGTTGACCACCTCTACCTATTCGTTGGAATGGGGGTAGTAAGGTGAGGTGAACTCGTGATAGAAGCCTAACTTTGAGGAAAATTCAACGAAGAGCTCATTATCAAAGTGTTTTCCATGATCGAAGACTAGTTGTAGTGGTACTCCGAAGCAGGAAATGACATGATTAAAGAAAACCCACATTGCGATGTCAATGGTGTTGTTGAAGGTGGGCATGGCTTCAACCCACTTGGTGAAGTAATCGACTGCCATGGTAATGTACTTGTTTCCATCACTGGATGGAGGGTTGCAAGTCAAGAAGTCAATGCTCCATTTTCAAAAGGGGCTGACAGTGATGACTGGGTGTAGAAGAGAAGGTGGTGCTCATGCTTTGTAGGCATAAATTTGGCATTTGTCACACAGTTTCACAACATGGATACAGTCGTGAAATAATGTGGGCCAGAAGCAGCCGGCTCGAATGATTTTTTGGGTGGTGGACATCCCTCAGAGGTGACCACCGCAAGCGTCATTGTGGAAATCATTCAGAACTTTGTTGGCTTCGTCGATGGTCAAACATCGACGGAGGACGGTGTCGACCCATCATCGATATAAGATATCACCAATAAGGATATATCAAGGGGCCTAATGGTGAATACATCGACGAACATCTCTGGAAATATGGGGTCCAAAATTCTGGGTTTGAAGGTAGATGAGTAGGTTGTCATATCAAGGATCATATGAGGGGATGTAGAAGAGGTGCTCGTCTGGGAAGTCCGTATTGACAGGTGAACTTGTAGTATCAGGGGGAAACGTCGTGATGAGTTTGGTGAGGATAGGTGCTTTCTTTCTCTTGGGAGTTGAAAGCACTTATCCTCACCGGGGTTCAAGAGGATATTGTACTGACGAAACCGTTGGAAGATGACCCATAAATCATCTACATGTTGAGTGCATTTCTTAGATAAAGAGGTGAGGTCGTCTAAGTAGGCGAGGATGATGCAAGCAATATCATGAAAAACGTAGGTCATGGCCCATTGGAAATTTGCACCAGCGTTCTTGAGGCCAAAAGGCATGACACGATATGAAAAAGTACCCCATGGGGTAGTGAATGCAGTTTTATACTGATCAACTGGGTGAATTGGAATTTGATTGTAGCTAGAGAACCCATCCATGAAGGACAAAGCCTCATGGTTGTCACAATCATCGATAATTTAGTCGATAAAAGGTGTTGGGAAATTGTCTTTGGGACAGACATGATTGAGATCATGAAAGTTAGTAGAGACGGGAATAGTGCCCTATTTTTTGTTGATAGGGATGGGGTTGGAGACCCATGACATATATTCAATGGGGTATATGAACCCTGCAACGCATAATTTGTCAATTTTGGATTTGATGGTCGTTGCTATGGGTGTAGTGGGCGTTTCTTTTGTCGCATAGGTGTGATATCAATCCATGTGTCTATACGATGTTCGACAATAGAAGGATCAAGGTCGAGCATCTCTATGTATGACCAGGAAAAAATGTCTCGGTATTCCTGGAAGAGATCTTTGTAAGCTGTAAGTTCTTTAGGAGAGCATGCAGCGCCAATGGTGATTTCCTCTACTATTCCAATTTTGATGGAAATATCGATTTTGACAGTGGGAGAAATGTTGGCCATGTTTCCTTCTTCAAAAGCATCGGGGGCATGGATAGGGTTGTTGAACCAGTCTATATGCCCTGATGGGATAAAAAATTTGTTTCAATTGCGTATATGGAGTCTTGGCTAGGGGGATCAAAGGGTTCATGCGAGAGAAAGAGCGCTCTGTGATGGAGTGCATTCCATTGGAAATTAGGGGTAGCTAATTCCTTTAGGATATCTTTGTCATAGTGGAACTGGCGAGAATATAAGGGATCCAGTGGGGTAACATTGGTGACTGTCACCGTGTGGTTGTCTTCTGGTGGTGAATATGTAGAGGGGGTAGCACAGGGAGGTTGTGATGGTTCGATCAACATAAACCAAATATCGAGATACTATGGGTTAAAAATTGTAGTTGGGCGTAAGATTTCTGTGGGGAAATGAACCGGAGAATTGGGGGAAAATCCTCATATAGGTTATCCATGAACCATGGAGGAGTGGGAAGTAACTCAAGCTTAGGAGAGATATTATGAATGACATCAGGGGATGGAGTAGGGGTAATCAGTACTGGTACCCCTGGCAGTGGGGGAGGTGTAGGATTTTGAATAAGGGCCATTTGGAAACGCCTGTATTCAATGATCGTAGGACACTAGTATGTGAAATGATCAAGTGATTCATAGAGAGAGAAAGCGAATCTCATCCATTCATTTACTGAGGTCGTGACATAGTGGATGTTAGTGACATGGGTATTTGATGACACGAAAGGAGGGGGTTCTTGCTGAAATATCTAGTGGGTGTAATGGCCATATTCTAAACAGATGGCGCATGTGAATTTGGTCTGCATCCCTTTGTTATCTGTAGTAGGGGACGTGGTGGTAGTATTTGGGGTGTTGGATGAAGAAATGAGCAGTGTGGTTGCTCGAGGGAGTTGAATTAAATTGCTTATCTTGGGGAGAGGGGGACATCTATTGATGGGGTATCCTTCTTTCTCGCATAGTGTGCAAGGAGGTTGAACTCAGGGGGGAAGTGGAGCAGTGGGCTCTTTCTTCTTCCTTCTTCCCCTAGTTGTAGCAGTGGTGTTGGCTAGTGGGGGGGGATGTGGTGTCATTGGGGTTGGGATTTGGATCTGCATTGGGGTTCCCTCAGTTTGGGGAGGGAGGGATGGTTGAGGGACCATCTCAGGTGGGTGTAGATACCAAATTGGAATAGAAAGAACCATGTTAGGAAGGGTAATTGTTGTGGATACTTGGAAATTTTGTATGACCGGTGGGGGGTAGAGTAATGGGATTTGGGTAATGGCTTGGGGGACTGTCACCAAAACTGGGATGTGACCTTGGGGGAGAGGGACATCAGGAAAAAGTGGTGTTGGAGAGTTCTCAGTGGATTTATGAGGTGGGACTTCTGCAACTAGTGGGATGTCAAGAAGTGAAGAAGCCTCAGTGGGAGGATTGGTATCTCTAGTGTTAGTTCTATTGGAAGAGATGACACATACTTTTGTTGAGGGATGTATGAGTGGTGGTGCTCCATGGTATGTCCCTATCAAGGATGGGTCTTTGAAAATTCTAGGGCCCATCTCGACGAGTGGGTAGGCATCAGGATTAGTTTGGACAAAAGGTAGGATTTTATCGATGTTGGAGGAAGGGTTAGGCTCATAATGTGAAACTTGATCGATGGTGATAATATTCCCATTGTGGGGGAACATCATCATTCGAAACATAGAAGAGGTCACTTCCTTCATAGCGTGCATGTAGCTACATCTGGACAAGATATTTTAATTGAGTGGGGCATCGATAACCTCAATGTCAATAAGGATGGTTTTTCCCCCAAGTTCAACGGGGACATTTTGAAAGAGCCCTTCATGAGAGGATGGTTGTCCATCATAATATCTCAAATTAATGGCATATGGTATTAGCTCGGGGGAGCCGATTTTATGCCATACAGTTTTGGACATGATGCATGTGGATGCACCTTCATCAATGATACATCGATGAACTGTGATGTTCCAAATTTTGACTGGTATCTGGAATGCTACCAAAGCGGGGAGGTGAGGTTCCCCACAATCTAGATCAAATGTGATGAGTCTAGTATCAACAGGATCAACTGACCCTAGGGAAGAAAGTAATGACTTCCATTGAGTGGGACAGGTTTGAAGGACTTCCAAGACCGACATGGCGGTAGGGGATTGTGCCAAGTCATTGAACAAACTGTAATTGTGTGTCACCCTAGCCTGAGGGTTGTTGACATTTCATCGTAATGGGATGTGAGGAATGCAAAGGGGTGGTTCAGTCTTAGGGTGTGGAATCATCAAAGGTGTTCCAATTGAAACTGGAACTGCTTCCAAAGAGGCGGGAGTAGATTTAGGGGGTGTGCTATATTGACAATTGCATGTTTGTAGAAGAATTTATTCTTCACTAGTGAGGAGGATAGTGCAATCCGCAAGAGTGCCAAGGTTTTGATATTGTCCCATCTGTGGTGGGGTAGGGTGCATCTCCTGTTGGGTATTCATCACCCCTTGGTGTGGAATTGGGTTTTGCAACACAGCTGGGGGTGGTTGTTGCACATGTTTTTGTGGGGCCTGCTAAGGGGCAAGTAGTGCTAGGGGACGTGGTCCATTCACAGATTCTTTCATCCATTTAAATTCGATAATTTGGGGGAAATGTTGAGTATAATGTCCATACTCACTGAAAAGGGAACAAGGGAACTTTGTCTGAAGGTTGTTGTTATTCTTACCTTGGAGTTTGTTGTTATTTCCCCCTTGGGGGTTCTGGTTCCCTTGATTCTGGTTGCCCCCAACATGTTGGTTTTGTTGGGGGTTATTTCCCCCTGGTCCTCGATTATTATTGTTTCAGTTTTTTCCTTTCTTTTTGGCATTATTCGACTAATGGACCAGATCTTCCATATTCAGTTGTTCAAATTTTTGCAATTTTTGAATGGGAGAGGGCTGAACAAAGTTAACCCCAACATGCGGTTGTCCTTGTGGTGGAGCCATGGGTTGTGGAGGACCAGGAAATGGAAAGTATGGATTATTTTGTGGCAATGATCCGTATGGTACATAGGACGGTGCAGTGCTTTCACTAGTGCTTGGGGTGTAACCTAAGGTAGAGGGGGTACCAGAACTTGGTTGAACATTCAGGCACATCATGGGTGTTGATGCGGGTCCACTCATGGGTGGAGGGGTTACAGTAGAGTATGGAAGCTAATAAGGAGGAGGGGGGTAATAAGAGGGGCCTCCATATATCAGTGGATGTTGGCATGTACCATACATAGGTGGTGGTTGGATGTACAAATTGTGGTGTGTTGTGGTACCAATTAATCCATCTGCTGAGTGAGACATCCTAGGTTTGTCCTGGCCGAATGGTACGGGTCTCGGGGCATCAGGTAATACTGTATATAAGTATCCTGACTGTGAGTAAATGATGTCGTATTGTTGGGCCTTGCTAATGGCCTCTTCTTCATATTGGTGGAAGGTGGAGGCCACATATTTGGCGAGGAGAGGAATGAGTGATCWGAGAAACCAATCGAGGCATTGTTTCTTGGTGGTTTCTGCTTTGCATAAACCACATCGCCAACACCATTCATGAATGTGGTCAGCGATATGTGTGGCTGAGGTTTGTTTAAACTYAGAGTGCAGCTCTAAAYCATTGTCATGGCKAATTAGGAGTTGAAATAAGKTCAAAAAAGTTTTGGCCAATGATTCAAAAGTCACATGGGACCCTGATTTGTCCTCTACATACCACTTGGTTGATGGGCATGTGAGTGTGCATTGAAATAACCTTAATAGGACAGAKTCATCCGTGATGTTGTTTGAAGAGTGACATAGGTGGAAGGTCATGACATGGTTGGAAGGATCTTCTCTCACCTTGCCTTCAAACTTGGGAATGCCTGAAGGTAGTTTGGTAGGCATTGTAGGCCATGTGGGGTTGTGCAATATAGGATCATTTGTGAGCTTGTTGAGATCTGGTATGTTGAGGGAGGCCAAGTATGGCATTTGGAGTGGAGGTGAAGGATTAGGTCTAGCCATGGCATGAGTGGTTTGTGTACCTGACCCTTGAGGGGGGTTAGGTGGGGTTGTACTTCCCCCTTGGGAAGAAGTTTTCCCCCTGCCTCCTTGTAAAGGAAGGCTAGTGGACGATTTTCCTTGGGGATTGGACCCAAGTAAAGTGGAACCAAGAAAATTTTATCTCAATATATTATCACTCACAGGTGTGTGAGAGGGATGAGTCGATGAGTTGGAAAGACTAGGAATTCCCCCTAGAATAGCAGGGAGCTTCAACAAGCATCTAGAATGACGGTAATTTTGTGGGTCCGCTATGATTTCTGACTAGCAAAGTGAATGTGTGTGAATGGTGATGAGAGAAATAAATGAACAAGAGACTTTGTATAACTTGGACCTTTCACAGTATTTCTCACAATCGCATATATTCACAAGAGCATCATACATAAATCAATTTAAAAAGAAACATTCATGTGGGTAGGTGGATTTTGTCTGCGTGGGATAAAAAAGAAAACAAATGCTCATGTCCTAAAAAGACCTAATTCCCTTCCTCTCAAATAGCACTGGACCTTCCAATAGCACTCAACAGTGGGGTCTGAATCCACTTGAAGAGGAACTAGTGAAGGATGAAACAATCAGTTATAATGAGGGGTAGAGGGTGCATATCTCGAAAAAGATGGCGATATTTCCCAATAGCCACACAAAATCTGATCAAGGTGCAATTCTATCCCACAAATTCCACCTCGATAGATGTCCTAAAATTTGGTCACTAGGTACCTTGTTCAAAGTGTGACATTTGGATTTTCGGCCTTAGAAATGGGTCACGGGCTGGATCCCATCCAAGAGGTGGGTGATTCAAGGGGGGACGCACAGAAAAACTAGACCTCGGACTTCGACCATTCATGGGTATCTCCCTGCCTTATGGTGTTAGGAATACTTGACTTGGAGGATTTTAAGGTTCCCTATTTGTCAACTTCTAATGTTTGAAGATGTGAGAACTAGATAATGAGGAGTTTATTTGGATGCCTATCCCCGAGATCCTACCTAGACTAAAAAATTCTTTTGGCACCTCCTGTGGAGGAAAACTTAGTGACTTTTTAGAAAAAAATTAGATATGGTTGTTTGAGATATTGGGGTTGTGAACCAATCTCATTGGAATTAAGTGGGGGTGGATAATTTCTTCAAGGAAAGGGTGGGACATTTCAAAATCCTTTTGGAGGAAAATTGGGAGTGGATAATTTCTTCAAGGAAAGGGTGGGGCATTTAGGAATCCTTTTGGAGGAAACTTACTTCAACCTCCACAATTCGAGAGGAAACTGTGTGAGTGAGTAGTGAATTGTGTGTGAGAAAGTGATAAAATGTGTCAAATTTTTAATAAGTTAGGTGTCACCTTGCAACATGTGGACTTCATGTGGTCCTTACAAGTCTTGATTACCTATCTTACTACATGCCATTGGTACAACCTTGCAGAATTTTAAAGCCCCAAGAGAACTAGCATGTGGACATGTGGGTCCTCACCAATCCTTTAAACTCCCTAATGTGATTTAATCTAAGAAATTTTCAAAAGACTATCCAATATTGTGGACATGTGGTCATGTATGGGCCCGTTACAATAACCTTTAAACTCCCCTAGTGATGTAAACTAAGAAAGTAGCTTGAAAAATATCCTATCTTTGCAGCATGTGGGCATGTATGGGCCCTTAGATATTTAATATGTTTAAAAAAGAAACTAAGAGGAGCCCTAGGGGGGCTTTTGTCCTCTCCTAAAGATTTTGTCTTTTTAAGGGAGATGAAATCTTCCCTCAATCATTTTTATGATTCTCAAGATCACTCTATGGTGCGAGAGAAGACCATACTCCACGATTGAAGTTTGATTTATGGTCCCAATGCAAGTGTTTATATATGTGATATTGAATGATTCCAACTTAAGTTTTACAATCAAATCAAGCCATCCATGTGGAAAATTGAAAGCAAAAAGCGGAGAAATATGGATTTTAACCCCCTAAGTGCCTATGTTTTGACTAAACCTTCATGTGGAGAGGGAATCTAAGTGTGGTGCATATTAAAAATTGCATAGAATCAATATTTAGAAGGGTAGGGGCCTCCAAAATATCACAAAAAACCCTTACAATGTTGGATTTCTGGACAGATGCGAGGGTCACAAAGTAGACAGAGGTGCATGTGATGCCGATGCATGAAGAAACAATGACATTTTGGTGCACTATGCACAGAATGCACTGAAAAACACAATGATTTTGGAGCACGTTCTCAGGAGATGTGCCTGTGGGATGAAAAACCTGTGCACTTCCTGATACGCGACCGGGAAGAAAATTGTGAATGGAATTCTCTTAGCTCAGCTCCAAATTTATCTTTTTGCAGGTAGGCTTTGGCCAGTTATGATCCCTGTAAGTTAAATAAATAAAAAAGAAGCACTCAAACAACCCAAATGGGGAGGAAATTGATACCTATCCCCAGTGGAGTCGCCAAATTGTTGTATCTTTTTCGTCATCTTAATGAGAAAAAGAGGGACACTTGCAAATTCAGTTGGGTTAGTTGAACAGGACAGAAGTTAGTGCAAGAGTTAGAGACATCAAGCACAAGAAACAAATAAACAACTAAGATAATAACAATTAACTAAACTAAACTAAATTTCATAAGGAAAGTAGAACCAAAATTAACCAATATCCATGCCACAATGGATAGATTGTATTAGTGGGAAAACACCAAAGAAAAAGGGAGACTTATGGATCCCCTCTTCCTCCAAGGGAGGGATATTGAATCTTCTATGAGAGAGATATTCTTACAAATATCAAACTAAAATGAAATGGTGAAGAAATACAAAGCTCATTCACTCAAGAGGTGATGTGAATAGCCCAATGAAATGGTGCTAGTAATCTCCAAGAAGGAAAGAGGTTCCTTATCGAAGAATAGAGGCAACATAACAATACAAATAGATTCTTGAAAATATAGTGCACCCATGACCTCTTTTTATAGAAAATATTTGAGGCATTATCCAATCGGTCTTTAATGTGAACAAGGGGCCCTTTAGGTCTTTGACCATCCGCCCACTTAAATTTAGTTCATATTTGAGGGTCAAATCAACTTGGGAGCTCAACCAGAAGTGGGTGGGATGTCAAACAGAATCATAAATGCATCGTTCTGAGGTGTGCGCATATTTTTGCGTACACAGTCGTGCATCGGGTACATGTGCATTTTTTATTGGCGCACATGTATAACTTTTTATTATAGTTTGTGCCCTCTGGAAATGCATTTTTTTGGGCCATGAAGGAACTAATAGGTGTTTAGATATGTTGGATTTATGTAACCATTTGTGGATGAATTTCAGTGATAACAAGATTGATGAATGTTCAACATGAAGACATAGTATGTAGGATTTTCCCCTACACTTCCAAGAATTCGGCCTCCACGTGGTATTTTAACTTACCTGTAGGATCCATAACTAGTTGGACTAAGTTTCAAAAGGATTTTCTAGAAAAATTTGCAGAAGAAACCACTACAGGAGATTTGATGGATGAGTTGTTCACTGCCACCATGAATCCAAAGGAAAGGGTTAAAGACTTCAATCAAATATTTACCACCATCTTAAACAAATTCCATCCCGAATCTAAACCTACTCAAGAGTTTCAAATCGAAGTATACGCTAATGCTCTCCCAGCTTCTATTTCCATGTTTGTGAAAAGGGTTGCCAAACTAACCTTAGCTAAGAATTTTGAAGAAGACAAAACGATAGAGTTCCAAATGAAGGGATGTAAAGAAGGCCAGGTCTCATTAGTTAACAAAGAAGTTCAACCTCTTCCCAGGAGAGGACTACTACTGACTAGACCCCCAGGGAAACAAACAGAAAAAGGTCCTGAAAAGGGAAGTGGGGGTATAGAGGACCTACAATGCATGATCAAGAAGTTGTCAAACAAAATCATAGACATGAAGAGAAGCGCATGGGAGGGAAACCAAAGCCAGAGGCCCTATAAGCCTTTCGTTAAAAGGAATCTTCCTTTCAAAGCAATTGAACTGCCCCCAGCCAACTTAAACATCTATCTAGGAAATGTAGCATCTGACTCTTTCTGTACCTATCATAAAGAGAATCACTCTAAAATAGACTTCCCTCAATCCGTGCATGCGATGAATTTGATGGCCAATCGATTTCTAGATGAGGTCTCTCTAATCGAACAATCAAGCATCTCAACTATAAATATTGTTGATCAGGAAGAGATCGATCCATCAGAAGAAACAACCATGTTGATATGGGACCTTGATTTACCTATGCCTTTCGATGACCTATTTGAATTTCAAGAACCACCCGTAGAAGTCTTGGTTGTACAAACATGAAGTAGGGGCCACCCTGTCTCAAACGACCTCACTACGACCCAAAATTTCGGAGGAAGACCAGCTCTTGATCACCCAAAAGCACCTTTTTCTCCCCGATGAAACCCTATAAACATCCATACATGAGAATCTCCCAAGCTAGACTACAATATAGTACAAGACTTGAAAAAGTTGAAAGCAAATATATCAGTCATGGACATGTGTAGAATCCCTCAACAAAAGGACTTTATGTTACAATCATTGAAATCAGTAGAAAACCCCACGAAAAGAACTGACCAAGAAGGAAATCTAACTCCCATAGACCTAAGAAATAAACCAACTGTGAACACCTTCTCTGAAGATAAGAAGGGAAAACCTTTTGTCCCACTGTTTATTTTGACATTTGAAGTCTTCAACAAAAAAATCCATAATTGTTTGGTTGAATCATGAGCATCCTCCAATGTTATGATATTGTCTATTTGCAAGAAATTAAATGGAGTCCCTCTAAAAAGTGATAAGCATGTTATACAACTAGAAATAACCCAGGTGAAGGTTATGGGAGAGATCAAAGATATGATAATCAGAATAGCGACACACCCTAAGTTTGTGTAAGTAATTGACATCATTGTAGTAGATATCCAAGAAGCTTATGGATTGTTATTAATTCGATACTGGTCCGAGAAGTTAAACCGATACTTTAGTAGAGACTATGCTCACCTTTGGCTTCCCTTAAAGGGGGACACAAACATGATCAGGATAGATAGGGAAAGATATATAAAACATATTGTCACCGAATTAGAAACCCTCAATGAACCCTCATCGACAGATTTCCCCATGCTAGGCAATTATTCTTGTGACTCTGATTTCGAGAATTTCTTCCCCCTCTCATATGATGTCCCTCTTACTCAAACCTCMAAAATGATGTTTCAAGAKAAAATGTTGAAGGTGGCAGGGGAAATCCTCTTCTGTTAAGAACCTCCATTAGAACGCATGGAACAAACAGGAGGGGAAGAGGAAAGTGACAAGAAAGAGGAAGTTGATGGGATTTCCCCACAAGCTTGGACCTTATACTTTGATGGATCTAAATTGAAAGAAGAGTCAGAGGCAGGGTGCATCCTCATTGATCCAAAAGATAAATGACATTTCCTGTCCTGTAGACTAGAATTCAAATCCATGAATAACACCATCGAGTATGAAGCTCTAGTACAAGGGATAAAGAAAGACATGGACTTAAGCATTAAAGAATTGAAGGTTTTCGGAGATTCTAAAACAATTGTTAGACAAGTAAGGAACACTATACATTGCAACTCTCCACACCTAAGTAATTATCAACAGGAAGTGCATAGGCTAATAGAGCATTTTGAAGCCTTCAACATTACAAAAATCCCCAAAATGAAGAACATTCTTGTTGATTCTCTAGCCACCACTGCCTAAAGGTTGTCACCTCTAGAATATTATGAAGCCTTCGAGTTCATTGTCGAGCTACTCTACAAACTATCGGTGCCTAACAATATTTCGAATTCAAAGGTCTTTGAAGGAGATGAACGGATCATAAAAATTTTGACCAATTATGATAATTTTAAAGACTTGGCTATTGACAATGAAGTATTCCAGGGGAAATATTTAGAAACAGATCGTCAGACAGATCAAATTAATAACAAACCAAAGTCTCACATGATACCAAAGGGAATAGCCAATTTAGAAAACCTTTTTGACCTAAGGGAATAATTTAAAGGGTCAAAAAATGCGAAGATGGGTAGTTCCTATGCCATGTGTTGTAGCCTAGGTCTGCACCCCTATCTCTCCTCTCTTTTTCCTTATGCCTTCTTCAATTTTTCCTTTTTCTAGTTGGTTAAGTCAGTTTCCCACTACTAAGTGTCTTGGCCCTTATTCGTTTTTGAGTCTTCACGCATTTTTGTTTTTGTTTTTTTCTGGAAGGATAAAATACATGTCAGATTTGTTTCAGAATGCTTGTCATCACATGCACCATTGATTGAGCTCACCACAGGTCTACCGAGCCTTTTCTATGCACAAGAAATGTCTGTGCACACAATGCAACAATCTAGAGCAGCAAATTTCAGGCTCAGACTGTGGAAACATAAAGGTTAATTTTTTACGACAGAGATCCATCAAGTCAAATAGATCAATGACTCTCATCCATTCGAGTTCCAAAATCGTGCGGGTTTTAATATCAAGTTCGAAGTATTGATTTTTCAAAGACCAGAATCCTCCGAAGAGTTGAAGATCCAAAGTCCTGAGAACCTAACACATCGCTTCAATGATTTTCCTTCAAGATTTTTTCGAGCATAACATTCATAAACTAACGAACTCCCGAAACTCAGATTTCTGAAGTGAATTTGGACCATTCGTCGGTTAGGACACGCGGCAGCAGATCATTCACTTCGGGTATTTTCCTCTGAGATATTTTCATGTTTCATATTCGAAAGTCCTGAAGACCTGAATGCCGAAGACCTGGAGAGACAAAGTCCTGAAGAACATAACAACCAACAGTCGAGACACGTGGCACACTCATGAGTCATGACACGTGGCATTCATCCCAGTTCATTTGGTTGTGTCATTCTCCCATTTCGACATGACACATGTCACCTTTCTTTCCATGACACATTAGTAGCCGTGATGTCATATGACGTTAGGCCACCATGTCACTTTGACGATTTTCCTCCGAGAGATTTCCAAGCCTAACATTTGAAACTCTCAAAGCCCATATTTTTGAATAAAATATGGACCTCCCATCAGTCATGACACGTGACAATAGATATTTCACTTCACATCATTTTCACTCTGGGATTTTCTCAAGAATAACATTCATAAACTCCCTAAGTCCTGAAGCTCAGACTCTCGAAGTAAGCGCGGACCGTTGATCTAAAATCAACCTGAGCCATTGATCCTTACAACAGGTGAATGCCACCCATATCTCAAAGCGTAATTATATCTACAACCATACTTCATTGCGGGAACGCAAACTTCCCAGACGTTAATTTTCTAGAGCGGTCCCACAATTTAAACCATGGTATTATTGGAAGGGTACGTGGCATCTTGTGGGGGATTATGGGCCCAAAGA
>SNQJ01S0394280.1:0-12695 GCA_010110895.2 Picea sitchensis | reverse complement strand
CAGATCCTAAGACAGTTAAGAAATCCTTTCTCTGGGAAGGGAAGCTCTGGAGGACTTCCAAAGCTGACATTGCACTAGGGGTTTGTGACAAATCCTCCACCACAGAGTAGTTTTGGGTATCCCTTGCATTTGGGTTGTGGGAAGCTTTCTTGGACGCACCTTTGGGGATGCATGTCATTGTTTCTCCCAACGTCTTCTCAATCTGGAGAGGAAGAGATGGGTTTTTGGCTTCTTTACCCTTCTAAGAGGTGTTTGGAATTCTATAGTCCATGCCCTAGTCATTATGTCAACGCTACCTTTCATCATGTACACATTCGTGGACAAAGGATTAATTGAAGACAGAGGGGGTCCCTTACCGGCCCCTTCCGCGCTTGAAGAGGCTTGAGCTAAATTATGCCCATCTAGAAACGGGTTCATTAACAAAGCAAGTTGTTGTTGTGCCAATAACTTCTGGGCCTCCGCAAGCTGAGGGCACTGGTGAGTCGGATGGTCTTCCTTGCAAAGGTTACACAGATACTTCGACTTCTTCTTTTCAGTGTTTCCCTTGCCAGCATTATTGGTAGGTTTCTTATCCCCCTTACCCTTATTTTGTTGTTTCTTCTTTCCATCAGGCTGTTGGGTGGCCTTCAGGTTTGTCGATTGCACAATGTGTACATCTGACGTTTGAGTAGGGGGAGCAACCGAACTAGTGGTATGGTTGGTCATTGTCTGTTGTATTGACAATTGCTGCAATTGATTCGACAACTGATCAATGGGCTTCGTTTGCGCTGAACCTATAATACCATTGGCATGTGGTCCAAATGTCTGTCTGGTCTTCTCAAGAATCAACCACGATGCATCTGGAAAAACTTCATAAATTAAGCCAGACTGAGAGTAAATCAACTCTAGCTGTTGAGCTCTCATTATCGCTTCTTCTTCTTAAAAGACTCCCGAGGTTGCAACGTCTTTAGATAAATGAGGTACCAAAGACTTAAGGAACCACTCAAATAGGAATTCTGGTGGGACTGGCACTTTTATCAAACTCTTCCGGCATCTCCATTCTCGGATGTGATCGGAGATATGGTCCTATTTTGTCTGCTCAAATTTGTCCAAAAATTCGGTGTCAACATCGTATCTCATAGGTAATTGGAAATGGTTTAAGAAATCCATTGCCAATTCACCAAAGGAAGATTATCTTGAGAGGTCGATCTCGATGTACCATTTCACAGTACTCCCATTGAGAGTGCATTGAAACAAATGCAACTGGATGGAGTCGTCTCTCAAAGAGTTGGATGAGCACCATAAATGGAAGGTGGTCACATGATCGCTTGGATCTTCGTTAGGCTTAGCTTTGAACATTGGAATGTCTGAAGGCAACTTGGTCAGCATCAAAGGCCAATGTGGATCATGACAGATGGGGTCATTTAATAACCTTGTCAAGTCTAGCAAGTGCAGGGTTTCCATAAACGATAATTTGGGTTATTGATTATAACCAGGGAAAAAGGAGCCTGGAGTTTGGCTGGCACCAAGTTTCCAAGAAAAGTTGCATTGTTGGCCAGTGTTCTAGTAATAATCCTAACTGTGACCAGTGTAAGGATTCAGCGCTTGTTGAGACGTCATCGAATGACTCTCATAGTAGGACGTAAAGGGCTGGGCTTGCGTCGCATTCCAAGGATTTTGGGAAGGGTTTCCCCCTGCTGATCCGATGGGCATAGGTGTTGAGCCTTGCCTGAGGTTCCATTGTCTATGGAAGGGGTTGCCCTGGGTCAGCATCCCTGACAAGGCAATTGATCCCTGCCATGGATTCCAAGGTCCCTGTGAAGAAGGAATTCCTAAGTTTTCCCCCCGTGCAGTAATAGTACCCTGCATAGGATTTTGTTGTCCATAACCGGGGTTTCCCCCGGTCGAGATGAAAGTTGACGAGAATGCGTTGTTAGCAAATGATTATAACAAAGAGAACGATGTCAAACCTACCGGCATGTTATACGTAGGAATTCCTTGACTACCTTCTCCATAAGGGAAATCATTATAGGGAGATGAAGTGCCCTCCATGGATCCTTACAGAGGAGCGTTAGAGCTCCCTGCCCTGAGACCTAAAGTCTGTAGAGTAGAGTGGGAAAGGATAGTGCTCGTACGAAGCCAGGCATCCCATATGAGAACGGAGGGCCTATCACACTCTGGGTGAACGGAGCAGTTATTGCCACCATAGAAGGAATTGGACCATTGCCCGAGGTAGAAGCAATCGAGACCATACTGGTCTGGATCGACGACGGCTAGTTAGGATGTGGAACACCCCCTGCAATGACAACCATAGAGGGAAACTAAGTATTCCCTGAATAAGTAGCAACATTTGTTTCCATCGCTTCTCGTGACACTACCTGAGGCTCATAAGGTTGAACCTGTACGATAATGGGCGTCGATAGATCAATGATTGGAGTGTTATACAGGCCAAGAGATTCCGCTCTGATGTAAAAAATGGTTGGCTCCTCCATAATCAAATGTTCTCCTCTTGGAGATGAGTCAGGCATAGTTTCATGTAACCCTGTCGCCTCAAAAGACCCTTTCTGGTCTAGTTTTCTCCTTAGCGATGGCGGGGGTGGCTCGAGATCAACCGACGACAGGCCCAAAAGCCTTCGTGACTGATGGAGCTCATGATCCTCCATTGTGTGAGAAGATCAATGACACACTAGGGATTTCTATAATCGTTTAAAAACCAACACACACTAGAAAAATCTCCTATGAGATAAGACAAGCAAATCACTAGCTAGTTGGAAGAACATTTACAACAACCAACACTAGAGTAACTTACCGGTGCAAGTACAACTCGAATACGGAAGAACCCTCCAGATATACTCTAAAAAGAATGACCCGATGTCTTCCCTAGGTACCGTGGTATACCTCTGCAGTCACCTGTGTAAGTCACTAAGATAAACAAAACTAGGTTGTCAGCACATGAACAATCACCAGGCGGGTACAGTCGACAATCGGTTGGACTGCAATGAGCAGGGTATCAAGCCCAAAACCTATCAAGGGTATCGAAAGAAGGTGTTTCGAAAGACGACTGAGGACCTCAAATAGATTCGAGACCCACGAAGCTCCATGGAAAATGCGATCAACGGAATCCCAAGTTAATCCCTCTATATGTGTTCCCCACTATCCTTGGTCCGTCTTTGGAGGGGTTAACTCCGCTACCTTTCTACACACGACCTCATGTTTATCCCCTGTGTTAGAGGGGTGTCCCAGATAACTTTCATGGTTACTGGACTTTCAAGAAATCCCTAGCATAGACTCTTATGTTTGTTTTTGTAGCCTTGAAGAGTTTCCTCTCCAATCCTAAATCAAGTCTCTAGCCTAGACTAAATTGATGAACCCTTCAAACACAAAGTCTAGTAACTTTTAATTAAGCGTTAATTTTAGTGGTTGTCTTAAGTCAAAATAAATGGAAATGAAACCAATGATGTTCTTTAAGAGATTAAAGAGAAGAGCATAAGATGATACAGGAAACAAAAGTACTTCTTTCTTCACAAATAAATATTTGTCAATTAAACTCTTTAACCAAACTTTTTCGTAACTACTTTTCTCAGATCTTTGAAAAGAAAAACTTAAAACAAGATTTCGCTCGACTACGAGCTACTTAATGTCCTAAGAATTCAAGTAAAGAACTTAAGAAAACTTTCTTTTTCCTTGGTAAATGAAGCAACTAACCTAAACTACCTTACCAAACAAAGAAATGAAAGATTTTTTTAAATTTTTTTATGCTTCAAAACAAGAAATTTGAAAATGAATTCTTTTCTTTTCTTCTAAAGAAAAAAAGGGGAAAATGATGACAATTCAAGAACAAGAAATGAATTCAGGCCCAAATGAAGATCGCAGGGAATCAAGGACAATACCAAACAGGAAGATCAAAGTAGACTCATGAACTTGTCTAAAAACCCTATCAAAGAAAACACAAGAAATCTTTTGATAAGAAAAAGCTATGTTGAAGTCAAACCTAGGCTACAGACTACTATAATAGAGACCAAGACTAGATCAAGAAAACCCCTGAGAAGTGTGACTTCTGACAGGGAAGAGGATGACTGCCTCTCCTAAAAAAAAAAATTCTCAACATAGGCACACCACTGACACTTCAATAGACAACATATCTATGCGGGTTGTCCAAAGGCAGGGCACATATGTACACATGCATACCCACTACAAGACGCGTACACCTCCATAACTCAAAAAAATGAAAACCAACAATCCAACACAGGCAGGGAGTACTGGTATGGAAGACTAGCATCCATTAAAGACACAGAAGCTTATAGAAACTCAAAAAACAGTAAATAAATTGATTCAAAGTACCCAAAAAGAAATATCCCCAAAGACCCTAGAGGCTTCCCCAATACGGTTGTCAATTCTGCTATAGCGGGAAAACCCCTCTACGAACTACACCAGGGTTCTAAAGTGTAGGAAAAGCTAACTGTCTAAAGTCTCCTACTTTTAATCACTATCCTGACATTACCCCACAATCATACATAAAAGACAAGAAAGAGGGATCTAGTAGGCCTACTTTAAACTCTGTGTCCAGTGTCAATCCCTTTGCTCTTAGTTGTTTCTCGACAGCAAATATCCTCCCAAGATTGACCTGCATTCATCAAAAGACAAACAAGAAACTACAAGCATGCATTCTATATATGGATTAGTGGGTTAGACATCATAAACAAGAAATGTAAACAAATCATAAATATCTAAGACATCATTTGGCGGGATGGAAAAAGTACTTCTTTATATTAATCTCACAAAAAGTCACTTACAACATGAGACCGACACTACTCCTCCAACTTGGTCCTGGGATCCTCTTCACCATGCACCAACTGCTTCCACGTATTCTTCTCCTCTTCAGTTCTCTCTAGGGAAATGGCAAGGGCTTGCAATTGGGGCAAAGGGGGAATGATAAAATGGGCAGGGTTTCTTTGCTCTCGTGCTTCCCCTGAATTAGGACCCCAACCCCTTCTTTTATAGGCCAAAAGAGATAGTAACAATTGGGGTAACTAGATATGGGCGGTCAAATGGTTAAGTAACGGTCGGGAAATCAGTATCCTATGAAATTTTCATTTTTTTGTGATATTCTGTGAGTGTACGTGGGCTATAGTAGCTCAACAAGTGTGTGTACATGGGAAGTAATGGTGTAGGGCGCATACACCTTCAAAAAAATGGTTTTTAGAAGAGTTGTTCAGTGATGGCTTGGCAAAGATAACAAGTTTAGATGGACTGATGCCAGGTATGCATGTCTGGTGCAATTTAGGGTTATAACAATAGTTATTTCCGGAAAGATCACCATTGGATTGTTGAGACCATGCCATAATGGATGGAATCGTATTGATTGAGGGATTCCTCCCCGTTGGAGGAATCAATTACAACATTGCTTTTTTAATCTGTCGGAAGTTGCGTTGGACCACTTTTTGCAAACTGAAATATCTGAGCTAACAAAGAATTGATTGCATATCGCGTTGTGTTGTCTAGACCTCGCCATTCATTTGATTACCTTGAGTGTTCGTTCCCTTACCCAAGTTGTTTTATTACGAGTGTGAATGTCGGGAGAGCATAGCACGCTAGAGAAATCTATGGAGGAGATTTTGATTGACCTTATGGTTGAGAGAGTCATTTCTGTAGGGATACAAGCGTCATCGACGGGTGGATTGCAAGCATCCCCCTTGACTGGATGTCGATCTAGCCGAAACACGACTAAGAAAAGGAGCAAGCACCGAGATGATCTGGCTAACACGAAGCAGATCTTGTCAGTCTTTCCAGAGTACATCCCACCTCTCGTTGGTACAGTTAGTCGTTATAGCATCCCGCGAGACTTTGGTACATGCTCATCACTGCGTACCTCCCGAAGGGGATACGCACAGTCGGACCTTAGTTGGGAATGATCCTAGCTCTCAATATCAGTAAATTCAACCTTGGCGATAAGAAGAATTATGCGATGCTTGCACCACATAGGTACCTGAAGAAGATGACTGGGAAGAAGACCAAGATAGTTCCCCAACCGTGGATTAAGGAGATCATGAGATCGACGATCTTGAACGTAATGAAGATCCACCACCTCAGACGACATCAGAAGGTTAATGCCTGTGCTAAAATCCTCCTGGCGTGATTCCATAGAGGGTATCCATGGCTTGACGAGCGCATGACATTGGATCCATCGTTGATCCACCTGATCACTGGATTGAGCATGCAGGGACCAGACCCTCAACAATTCTACCCAGGGAAGGTTGCAGATCACTCTCTGGCATAGCGCATCAAGGAGAACTATGGTGATGTAGAGAAGGGTAAGCAAGGCTACAAGGTAGCCTCCATCCAGGATGGCGTAGTGCGCCTTGCTTTCTAGTTGATAGCTGGCAATCTCATCAGAAAGAACCGGCCGAAACAAGTCACAGGGTTTGTAGTCGACCTCACAGGGAAGTGTATCAAAGGGATGCAGATGAACTGGGCGAGCTACCTCATCAATGATTTGGAGAAGGACTATCATGAAGCACAGGACCAAGGCTACGAATTCCACTTTAGTTGGTTGTTGATTTTAATCGCATTTATCACCTGACAAATGATGGAAGGAGCAGCCTTCCCAGAAGTTGAGCCATCAGAACCATTGGCCGCGAGGTTCACCACCTTGTGGTACACGAATGATATGGTGAAGCAGTGGAAATCGAATGTTTTCTTCCATACCTACTATCTACAGCTGAAGCGCACCATTGAATCATTCCCCCGAATGACACTGAATACACTCCATCAGTACATGACACTAGCAAAGTTCCGCGCAAACTAACACTTCATCTACATCACCGCGTGCAATGATGAAATTAAAGAGGAGTTGCATTCGTACTATAAATTGACCGATGAAGATATGGCTGAGATCACTAAGGAGTGGCCTACAGAATTCCTTGTACCAATCGAAGATGCAGAGCTCTCTTACCCCAACATCATCAAAATCCCTTTGGTCACCAGGACTAAGTATGATGGACCAAGCAACACAAAGAAAAACAAGAAAAAGGAGGAAGTGCAGAACATAGACAGTGATGAGAAGGACAATGCATCGGAGGAAACTGTTCTTGACTCACTTGCAAAAGGAGGAGGAGACGAAGTAAACCAAGAATAAGTAGGAGAAGGAGACAATCAAGAAAATGGAGAAGTGACACTGCCAAAGGATCCCCTTACAGAGGTCGAGACATCAAAGAAAAGGAAGGTTTCTCTGTAGAAACCCTCGTCACAAAAGAAATCCCGAGCCAATAAGCCTCTGTCACATAAAGTGCTCACAGTGGACGATATCGAGCTCATCATCACAACCATAGAAGATTATTTAGAAGATATCATGTAGAGACATGAAGTGAAGAAAGAAACTCTGTATGACAGAATAGAGAAGGATCTCAAATACATACAACAAGCTATCCAATTGAGTTGCACAGTTCCTACTGCGCCTTCTTCATCAGAAAGTGTAGAATTGGGGGATGAGCACCCAACTACGTAGATTAGAAAATGCAACAGGGGCTCTACTTTGTTGAGCCCAAGAAGAAAAGCAATAGGCTACAGAGTCCATGAAGCAAGAAAAGGAGGAGGCCTTAGATAAACTTTGAGTTGTGCAGCAGGAGAAAAGTGAAATTAGGGTGATGTTCGAGCAGAACAAAGAGAATATGCAGGAAGAAAAAGACCAACTGCTCGCCGAGAAGGTTGCGATCAAGGAGGCAGTGACTAGAGCACTTTTCTCTATGTCGGGCATGGCCCAGGGAGAATCAGAGTCAAATAAGATACAAGTGGGGAAGCTCGCCAAATCCATTCAATAACTTCAAGCACAAATAATGGAGCTAGAACTCCAAGCAGTACCGAGCAATCCTCAAGAAGTGTGGGATCAGAGGGAAGAAGCTTCCAGGAGTGTAGTATAAATAATCAGGGCATTGGCCTCAGAATGTAAACAATTAAGTGATCGAAGTGCACAAATGATGCAACCCGCACTCCTCGGAGCACGATCGCCTCACTAGGACCTTCTCTTATCTCGGCCCGAAGAGTATAAATACTCTTCTATCTTCCTATCGGAAGATCTACCCACAGATTCTTCCTTATTCGATCCCCTTCTCTGCACTCGGAGGATCGAAACTTCGCGCTTTCACGAGTTCAAATTTGAATCCGGGACTCTCGGATCTCCGAGACCCGAGATGTTGGTCAATCGCTGACTTCCCTTACTCCGCTATCGGAACTTCGCTATATCGCAACTTCGCGATTCGCGACGATCCACCCTTACGGTTCCAACCGCCGATACGCGATGCGCCAAGATGTCGATCTCGTGATCTCGTTCTTTCACGTCCTCGCAACTTGCGAGACCAATCTCTTAGCCCTTCAACTCCCGAGACCCGATGTCCCGAGATCACCTGCCACGTCCCCACTCTCGTGGTCCCCGCGATCTACGAAATTCCTCGAAACTTCACACCTTGTGATCTCCACGGTTTGTTTCAAATCGCTTCCATGCGAAACACCGATATGTCCAATCCATGAATAGAGTCACGCTCCCCGTGATTCCAAATCGACGCTCCTACTCTCCCAGGCTTCAAAATTCTTCCGCCTGCACTGTAGACCTCACGTCCACTTTCCTCCTTACGCAGTCCCCAAACAAGAAGTGTCTCTCCACGAGACTTGTCCATCAACCTGCGTCTATTCCCTGCAACCTCCTCACGCACAACTTTTCTCCGCTACCCTTTGATAACTTTGAAGGCCTATCTCTTCTAAGATTCCACGACTTCAATTCCCTCGAGAAGAAATTATTGCACGCACTCCTTGCGGCAAACCTTCAAACACGCTAAGTGTTGAAGTCTTCAATCCTGCGCACTCCTGCAGCAGAAATCCTTCGATCCTTTTGCTCAAAATCGCAACTCTGAGTCTTCGGCTAGCCTGTGCACGCCTTGCACGGCTCTAGTGCCAATCCTGCACTTCTGAGAGCTTAGAACAAAAGTTATCCCTACTTGAACCCTGCAGTCACGCACTCCTTGCGGACAAACTCAACTGCACTCCTTGCAGGAATTCTCTGGTTCAAGATAGAGAAACAATTGAAACTAACTCCTTGTCCTCCCAGACTTTAGTTTAACCATGAAATCACATACATAGCATATAAAAGCAAATGCATGACATGAAGCAAACATTCATGAGCATAATGTAATCAATACACAGAGAATAACACAACCATGGAATTGAATCAAAGCTTTTCTATTAATTCAATATCTGTACATGGAAGTTCCTCATACACTTCTCTGCTCTGCTCTTCTCTTTAGAATGTTCTCAATGATAATGTTACAATGTACAAAGGAGGGTGTCTATATCCTGTTTCCCTCTCGAATTCTACAACTATCATATCTACAATTAAATTCCTATCTAACAGCATTAAATCTATTAAATGCCTTCTTATCTACTAAGGATGAGAGCTTAAAGGCTCAAGGTCCCCTTTACACTACAAGTGCGCTTCTTTATTAATGACTTCATTAAAGAGCGGCGCAACAAATCCCAAAGTATTTCAAAATGTGTGATGGCGCTGTCCAGTTGTTCTTCTGCTTTCGTGCTGGCTCGCTTGACGTGGGCGATGCTCCTGCATCATACTCCCTGGCTTGAAAAAATTCATGGGCTCCTGTCCATGAGCTCCTGCGCGGCCTATCCATGCTTCTGAATCATTGCTTCTGTCTCCCAGCTGGCATCCTCCACTGGGTGATTCTTCCACTTGACCAGATATTCAAAATACTGCTTGCGCCTGGTCTTTCTTCCCACTCATTTGTCCAAAATGCACTCCATCTGCGGCTTTTCTGCTATTGGCAATTGCTTCTGCCACTGGACCACTGGTTTGTCAGTTCCAGTCTCTGCTTATCCAACCCTGTATGGGTATAAATCCGAAACATTGAATATCGGATATATCCCGATGCCATCCAGCAATTCAATCTCGTATGCATTTTCTCCAAATTTCTTCAGGACCCTGCATGGCCCAATCTTTTTCATCTTCAGCTTGTTGTATGTTCCCCTTGGGAACCTCTCCTTCCTCAAGTGTGCCAGAACAAGATCGCCAACTTCAAACTGAAGTTGTCTCTTATGATGATCTGCTTTGTGCTTATATTCCTGATTGGAATCATTCAGTCGCTGCTTCACCTTGCTGTGAAGTTCTCTCATCGCTTCAGCGTATTCTTCAGTGCTAGCACTGCTAGTTGTAGCCTGTTCTGACTCCCTGAGTTCAGAAACTCCCCTTGGTTGTGTCCCATACACAATCTGAAATGGACTTTTACCTGTACTCCGATTCACCGAATTGTTGTACGCGAACTCTGCCTGTGGTAATATGTTGTCCCAGCTGCCATGGTGCTCCATCACCAAGCTTCTCAGCAAGTCTCCGAGACTTTTGTTTACCACCTCTGTTTGTCCATCCGTCTGAGGATGGTAAGCCGAACTAAATGCTAAATTAGTTCCCAGCTTCTTCCATAGCATCCTCCAAAAATGACCTATGAATTTTGTATCCCTATCCGAGACTATGCTTCTCGGCAATCCATGAAGTCTGACAACCTCTTTGAAAAACAAGTTTGTGATGTGGGTCGCATCGCTGGTCTTTTGACACGAAATAAAATGTGCCATATTCGAAAACCTATCTACCACTACAAAGATGGAATCAACTCCTCTTTGCCTTCTCGGCAATCCCAAAACGAAATCCATGTTGATCGCCTCCCATGGCCTCTCAGGTATGGGCAACGACTGATAAAAACTGGCGTTCTGCTTTCTGCCTTTCGCATGTTGACAAATTTTGCACCCATCAACAAACCTCTTGACAGCTGCTCGCATGCCTGGCCAAAAATACGATTCGCTCAGCTTCGCAAATGTTTTGTCGTGGCCAAAATGCCCTGCTAATCCACCACTGTGCTTCTCCTTTAGCAGGTTCTCCCTCATGGAGCAATTTGGAATACATAGTTGATTGCCTCTGAACAACAATCCTTCCTGGATCATATAATCTATCCATGGGCTCCGATCCCTGAGAACTGGATTCTCAGTTGCTTCATATGCTTCTCCGAAGTCTGCATCTACGGTGTACATGTACTTCAGATTTTCAAAACCCAATGTTTTGACTCTGAACTCCTGCAGCAACAAACATTTCCTGCTCAAAGCGTCAGCCACTTTGTTAGCAGTTCTGGAAATGTGTTTAATTACAAACGTAAAATTCTGCATATACTCTACCCATTTTGCATGTTTCTGGTTCAACTTATCTTGTTGACTCACAAACTGCAACGCATGATTATCATTGTACAGTACAAATTCTTTGGGCACCAAGTAATGCCTCCATTTTTTCAATGCCTGTATGATAGCATAAAACTCTTTATCGTACGTGGAGTATTTCAGCTTTGCTTCATCCAGCTTCTCGCTGAAATATGCAACTGGCCTGTCCTCCTGAATCAAGACCCCTCCTACGGCATACCCGCTGGCATCACGTTTCACCTGAAATGTCTTCTGAAAGTCTGGAAACACTAACACTGGTTTCTCTGTGATCTTTCGCTTCAAAAGATTGAAGCTTTTCTCTGCCTCCGCTGTCCAGTGGAAATTTTTATGCCGCTTCTTCACTGTGTCCATCATTGCTGCACTAATTCCACTAAAATTTCTAATGAATTTTCTGTAGAAACTAGCCAAACCATGGAAACTCCTCACCTCAAAAACATTTCTGGGTGATGGCCAATTCTTGATCACTTCCACCTTACTTGGATCCATCTTCAACTCATTCGCTGAAATAACAAAACCCAGATATATGAGTTTTGTCTGCATAAATGAAGATTTCTTCATATTTATCAACAGCTTCTCCTGCTGTAGCTTCCTCATCACAATAGCCAAATGCTTTAAATTCTCAGCCTTGGTCTTACTGAAGATCAGTATATCGTCTAGATATATGACGACAAACTTCCCGATGAATTCCCTCAGGACTTCATTCATCAGTCTCATGAATGTGCTTGGCGCGTTTGTCAAACCAAACGGCATGACCAGCCATTCGTACAAACCTTCGTTTGTCTTGAATGTTGTCTTCCATTCATCACCTTCCCTCATGTGAATCTGATGATATCCACTCTTCAGATCAATCTTTGAAAAATAATTTGCCCCACTCAGGCAATCCATCAGATCATCCATTCTCGACAGTGGAAATATGTACCTGATGGTTATCTTGTTTATCGCTCTGGATTCAGTAAACATTCTCCAGCCTCCGTCTTTCTTCGGACTGAGCACTGTCAGTACAGCACATGGACTCAAGCTTTCCCGAACCAATCCTTTGTCCATCAAATCTTGGACCTGTCTTTTGACCTCTTCATTTTCTTGCGGCGTCAACCTGTACGCGACTTTATTTGGCAAACTGGCTCCTGGTATGAGATCAATGTCATGACTCACACTCCTCATCGGTGGCAACGAATGAGGTAATTCATCCACGATGATGTCAGCGAACTCTCCCAGCAGTTCCTGAATCTCTTCTAGCAAGTCATCCACTTTCGTGCTAGTCAGAATAATCCTTGGATTTCTGACAACAAAGAATTGTGGATCTTCCCTTTTCTCCATCTCTGTGAGAAGTTCCTTCCCACTCATGAGTAGTATTGTGTTGTTTACTTCTGATTTCACTTCTTTATCCTTTATCGGAAGCAACCCGTGTGTCATCCCATCCTTCTCCAGGGTATATGTGTTCATCCTCCCATCATGAA
>SNQJ01S0393234.1:0-11416 GCA_010110895.2 Picea sitchensis | reverse complement strand
GGAAGAAAGGGGGGAATGGTTAGCGTAACGTTACGCTGCCGAGTTGTGGCTTGACGGGTTGCTTGTGAGGAGTTGGGTATATCTCAGCTGTGTTGGAGTGGTAGCTCAGCCGTTGAGGCGAGCTGAGCCGCTAGTTTATCTCTGGTGCTTGTGTGACCCCTTTACGGCTCAGGGGGCTAAGGGGGAAGCAGAGTACCCCTAGCGTTTGGCTGGGAGGTACCGGTGAGTTTTCAGTGGTTGGCAAGCGGAAGCGGTAGGGAGAACGGACAAGGCACGACGTGCGGGACGTCTCCGAAGCGGGCATGTGGCTAAGGTACGATTTTAATTGGTGAAGTAGAAAGCGTTTTATATTCGGAAAAATTATTGTTATTGGTGATAATATGATGAGATCGGTTGGCATTATAATTTGAAATTTCGTTCCGCAATGATATTGTAGAGTTTGTTTATATTTTGATCATGTGTCACTTTAGTTATGATGTCATGTGTTTTTGCATTGATATGAATTATGTGATGTTGTTAAATTCTTATTTCTTAAAAAAATTTAAAAAAGAATTTCTCACCGGTTAACAGAGTTGTTGTCATAACGAAGAGGGTCGTCACACTGTTGCTGACTAACGGGAAGTATCTTTAATTTATTTTGGTTTTGTTGCTGACTAAAGGGAAGCATCTTTAATTTCTTTTGGTTTTGTTGCTGACTAAAGGAAAGTATCTTTAATTTCTTTTGGTTCTGTTGCTAGCTAAAAGGAAGAATTCTTAATTTCATTTGGTTTTGTTGCTTGACAAAGAAGACATAATGTTTACCTATGATTGTTAAAAGAACCATGCTTAATTGCT
This sequence comes from Picea sitchensis, assembly GCA_010110895.2. Lineage (NCBI taxonomy): Eukaryota > Viridiplantae > Streptophyta > Pinopsida > Pinales > Pinaceae > Picea > Picea sitchensis. The sequence goes on along the minus strand of SNQJ01S0393234.1, from coordinate 10,582 downwards.
TTAAAGTCTAGAGGTTGCCTTTATCTAGTATTTCAACATAATTAAAGGGATAAAAAATATATATTAGCCTACAAGTAACTATCTCACCCTAACTAGACTTCAATATTATTCATTGGATTATCTTCTCTAAAGAGTAACATATGAGTATCTGAACACTCTATATTATGGACACACTAGGAATTTTTTTATGGAAGAGGATGTATCAGTACCCTAAGTTTACTATAGGTCATTCTCTTATGGACAAACTCAGACAAAATTGTACATCTGGATCTAATGTGTAATACATACGTTTATTTTTTCCTTTTGAAAAATATTTAAAGACATCCAAATAAGAGAATATACCTTCCAACCCAATACCATCCCATCCTGTAAAAAGGTTTTCAGACAAGCCTCCCCTGTCACCATGAAAAAGCACTCTTTAATAAAAATTGAAATAGGTGACTATGGACAAGAAGCCTCTAATGAAAAAAGGGTTTAAGAGACTAACCCGTCGGGATACTAAACAGCTCTGTTGACAGCGGGTATTGGTTTGTGGTATGACTAGGCAAACCCATCAGGGTACTGAACAAGCCTATTGGCAATGGGGAATTCTTCCTAGGGAAGGGATGTCTCTCACTAATTATCACAACTACCCCACCGGAGTACTGAACATGCTTGCTGGCAGTGGGTTCTGGTTGAGAAATGTCTCATCTATACTTGGCAGATTGAAAACTTCACTTTTGTCATCTAAAAAAAAAGAACTCTACAAGAAAAGGTCATTGTTGACATTTATGAGATACAAACTCCAGATTAACAGACAAGACAACTACTAAAAGCAAATTTACATTTGATAATTACCCTCAGTCAACTTTACCGGTCTGACATCTAAAGCCTACATTACCTAAGAAGGAAACTTCTTAAGAGTGGAGCCCTAACTAGGGAGTCTAATCTACTTATACTGTGAAATTTATCCATAACATATAATGATAGTAAATTTCTGAAGAAAGTTAGGTTGGATCTGTTCTTTTGGAAAAAATATAAACACCTCCCTGTCTTCACTACTGAATGCTACCCTTGTCAATAAGTCATCAAATGAAAGGCAATTTCAATTTTTTAGGCAAGTGATCATATGGTAGGTGATAAATGTACTTTTGGAATTTGATTTGGTTTCTTTTCTCTTATCATCTTTTCCCCATTATGATACAGAGTGTTGAATCTTCTTTCATAAGGATATGCAACATCCTTGGCATGTGGGAGGGTCAAAGATCTCCTTCAGAGCTCTTTTTCAAACTCACATCTCATCCTCAGAAACTAGCGGGTTCACCCTACAACACTACAGAACTAGACACAAAAGAAGACAAGAACAGAATAAAGAAGTCTCATGAAGTACAGGAAATTACGGTACCAAGATTCCAGAAACTCTAGCCTAAAAAGATGAACTTTGACAATCTGCAAGCTTCAAATACAAAGCGAGTCACATATGCTATGGGTATTGATTATACAATGGTAAAAGTAAAGGTAACATGGTATTATTTATTTTCCTTTGCTTATAAAACTACAATAGGCATGAAAATGTATACTAGATCTTATGACCTTAGTGTTAAAACCATGCACCTAAATTTTACTTCCCTCATACCCATATTCTTAACCTTAATCAATCCTCTCATCACATAAGTGCTTCAAAATGATTGAAGGAAAAATCACATCAAAAGTATGAATATGGAGCATGTCTAGTAATGATGAGCCACGAATTTTCTTTGTCCTTAAGAAATCACGAACGTATCTCATGTCATGAACCATGATTCAACATCAAATTCACCGCTCAGAAGTCCAATTACCTATCCCAAACAACAATGATTCTTCAACACCCAACGTTTTGTCCCCATGATTGCACAAACGATCATAAATGAAATGGATTATCTGGGTGGCGAAGCCATCCAAATGAGCCTCATCTTGTATTAATTTTCCTTTGCGACATCTTTACTTGAACTCACCATTCGAATCAGAGATGCCATCACCATAGTTTTTTTTCCATTACCAAATTTTCTCTAGTTCCGAGCTTACTCCTCCCTTCGATCTCTGGTACCAAACCCTTACCCTCATCAGCTGACTAAATCCTTGTGCTATAGCCCGATTTTTTCTCACAATTTATAAAGATGGTTGTAAGTAGACATGAACTGGTCTTCCATATTTATAGAGAGACCAAGGAGTTCCAACTGTGTAGAGAGAAGTATGCTAGAGTGGGATGGATGCCATTTTTGGAGAAATTCACAGGCTGTCATGAGAAGGTATCTCACGCATTTATTCAGGGTTATGATGGAGAGATTGTGCACATAGGCAATATGCAACTAACAATCAATGAAGCAACTTTAAGGGAAGCAATGGGATTACCTAACAGAGGATCCAAGTATTTCAAAGGAGTAGGAATAAACAAGGAAATGTGTCAATGATTTATGAAAGAAGACCAGAAGCACCCTGACTGGAAAAAGGGGATTCCTAGGAACTATATCAAGGAAGAATATCATCCAATGCTTGCTAGTCTTCAACGATTCCTCACTTGTGAGAGAAGGTATGTTGTAACTTCATATGTCATCTTAGGCTTCTATTACACTTTGAAGGAGGCCCTGAAATTGATTTCCCATATTTTTTTATGGATGAGTCTGAACAAGATGGTAAGAGGTGTCAAATCCATATCCAAAACTGAGAAGACTAGCATTTACCATCAAGGTCTTATTGAGATGTTAGTTTTACATGAAATCAGGAAGCAAAGGATTAGCTAGAAAATCCTCATCACTCAACACCTTCCCACAGAAAAAAAACCTATAGAGGAAGCCCAACTTGCTCCAGATAAAGATAAGGAACTTCAAAAGAAAAAGGGCAAGAAAGATAAGGTAACTCCATCATCATCCATAACAGCGAGCCAAAATGATAAATCTAGTAAACAAGAAGGGCCCTCTTCCACAGTCAATAAGACTTTTAAAAGTCAAGAATCAAAAGGTAAAACCAAATCAATATAGGAGATTTCAATAGTAGCACTTGAGGAAAAGGGTCATAAGACAAAAACTATGAGGAAAGAGAAGAATAGCTTAGAAAATAAAAGTGAACAGTTTATAGAAAAATCCCCTGTAACCATTCCACAAACAAAAAAGAAGAAAAGGAAGCCTGTGAGCCCCCCTGATCTAGTACCCCCTTGTAAAATAACCAAAAGGAGAATGGCAAAGAAAGGAAAAGCAGTTGTCAGTTCTCATACACATGAATATCCAATTGATCTTACCTCCCCTTCTAAATATCTATCAGTCCAGGATAACATCCCTAGCTTGACCGAGGAAGAAGTCACTATTACTTTATGTGGGATGAGGAAGGAAGTCGAGGAAAGAGAATACATCTAGCCAAAAACAATGGAATCAACAAGGACCATAACAAAAGCATAGATGAATAAAAATATTGGGGAGCTGCAAAAAAAAAACCAGGAACTCAAACAAGAAGTGAAGGAATACCAACTATTGGATTGGTTTATCAAAAAGGAAAATGAGCAACTAGAGGAAACCAACCAACAACTTCAAGATGACCATGAAGAGACTTCTAACAAGCTCAAGAAGGTACTAAAACTCTTACAATACATTAGGGTCATAAAAAGGGAGCTGAAAGTAGAAGCCTCAACCATCAACATCATTGATCCACATAAGTAAATAATGGAGTCTCAAATTTTGAAAAATTTTGGGTTTATTTCAGTTGCATGAGGACATGCAATGCTTTTGGCATGGGGGAATGTTGAGCCTCTAAATTGACATCCCCGCTACCCTATTATACTCCTCATMTATACCTTTTTGGCTTACCTAAGCTTGGATWAATGACAAAGAACACTACCATTACCCATTGATGAGGTCATAAGGTAAATTATAATTAATTCATGCATTTTTGTGGTTTATTGAGCTAGGAGACTAAATGTTTCATGTACTAATGTTTTAATTTTCCATGTGTAACCTTTGACCTCTAGATGAGTCCATCCTTTCTGTACTAGCTCAACCATCCGGTACTTATGCTCCAGATTGCCACTGTTTGAATCTGGTACCAAGCACACCTTCCATTCATATTCGGTACCGTACCATCCACTATCGCGATACGGTACCAATGGGCACAGACTCTTCTAGTCCGGTACCAACCACTTGCATATTGTTCCGATCTGGTACCATTTAACAAATCTCACCTGTCATGATCCGGTACCAATATAAGAAGCAAAATATACCAATCTTAGCTCCAGATTGTATCAAAGATAATTGTTGGATGTTTGATGAATCATTAAATCTCTAGCAAAGATATGATAAGCTTGTTTGTTTATTGCTTCATCCTCATACACTTCATGTCATGAGGATGAAGCTTAAAATATGTAACCGAATATATAAATTTGACAATTGACTGATTTGCTAAAGATTTCACCTCCTTGTGTTTCATGACTAAGACTATTTAAATAGTCATGGAAAGGATGGTGGAGGTAGTAGAGAGTTAGCATAACACAGTATGTGAAGTAGTGTTACATATTTCAGAACAGATTTTGAGTTGAATTTTAATATAAGGATGTCATTTATTTCCAGGTCTTGATTATTTATGAATGAATGTGAATTGAGTTGTTAGCATAGTTTAATTCTATGTTTTGAAATTTGAGTAAGAGGAATTTGTGGATTGAAAGAAAGATTACTGTAGACTCCAGTCACTGACCTGTTGAAGTGGCAAGGGCCCACCACCCAAAAAAGGTCATTATCCTTATAGATTAGTGCTAGTAGTTGATTTCAATAGTATAGATGTTAGACTAGATAAAGCTTTGACCCTTTCAGAGGATAACAGTATAGTCCAGTTTAGGTTTCGATTGTTTAGAGATCTTTACTTATTCTGTTTTGCATATGCTTTGTTTCCGTTTTTATGAATTTGATTTTGTTTAATGGACATGAATGTTGGCAGCAGTAGTCATACATAATTGATGGAGAACTAGTGAAGTTTACAACAACAACATTGTGAACCACAACATACTTAGTATATTGACTATTGAAATACCCATGCTATGTTTTGATGATTGATGTGTGATTTCCCTTTCAAAAGTGTGATTGCATAGTTAGTTTTCTGGTTTAGATAGTAGATTTGATCTGTCAAAAGAACTCCATCTTATACTTGCATGTGCCATAATGGAGTAGACAGCCTCTTTGTGAAAGAAAACCAAAGTGTGTTTTGATTTTCTAGTTTGTTTTGTTTCCAGCATGCATAATCTAGAATAGTTCTATACTCATGACATTAAAATTACCTTCCTTACTGGTGTCTTGTAACCCTATTGATTACGAAACCCAGATTGCTAATTAATGAGTGCATTTTATTACACATATAAGTAGCACAACACTTTCCATGATATTAAGCGTATTGTACAACTTTACTTAGATGACCTCCCATCTCATTCCATGTATCGTAGTGACCATACGGCCCACCTCCGAGCCATTTTCCTCCGTTGTCAGTTTTACCAAATACATTTACATCCACATAAATGTGTCTTTTGTGTGGATTATGGCTGAATCTTAGGCTTTATTGTGCCATGTCAAGGGATCCGGGTAGATCCTTTGAAGTTCAAGGAAATTCTCAATCTCCCTCCTCCTTCTTCACTTCGCCAACTACAAAGTTTGCAAGGGAAGGAAAAATTTCTACGTCATTTTATCCCAAACTAAGTTGATTTAACACTTAGATTTACTCGAATTTTAAAGAAGGGCTCTAAGTTCGTATGGGACACGACCACCAACAAAGCCTTTCACGCTTTGAAACTAATGTTAACCCGTACCCCACTCCTTTTCCCAATCGATTATAGTCGATATTATTTCCTTTATCTCGTTGCTTCAAAATCTACCATTGCCATGGTCCTGGTCCAAGAAGACGATTTGTACGATGAACATGTAATTTATTATTTGATTCAGAGTCTCATGACTACCGAAGGCAAGTACTTACATGTTGAACAACTAGCCTTGGAAGTTGTTCAAGATATCCAATGTTTTTGTCACTATATTCTATTATGCAATACCACCATGATTTTGGATTGCAAACCTATGAAACACATTCTCACACGTCAATTGCTAGGGGGAAAATACTCCAAATGGATAGTGATTCTCCAAGAGTTCGACTTACAATTCGAACGTGCTAAGTCTAAGAAATATTTGGTTTTTGTCAAACTTATAGGTGACTTTCTCTACACTGAGACATAAACTGTGGTAGAGGATTCCCTGCCAGGTGAATCCCTTTTTCTAATAAGATCTGATGATGCATGGTATGGAGACATTATCATTTATCTCCAGAATCAAACTTTACGATCAGACCTCTCTAGTACTGACCATCATCGCATCCGCTATCAATCCCATCAATACCTCATTCTCGATGACACTCTTTATCGCTGTGGTGTTGACACTATCTTACGATGTTGTCTCACCTTTGATGAGGCCAAGAAAGCTTTGAATGAATGTCACTTTGGAGCATGTGGCTTTCATATGTCAGGGTATGCCACTACCCAAAATATCTTGCGAGTGGGGTACTTATGGCCTTCTCTATTTAACGATTATATCACTGCCATCCAAAAAATGCCATGCTTTCCAAACATACAACCATAAGATCCAATCTCATCCTGCTCCATTACATCCTATAGTTTCTATTGGACCTTTCGCTAAATGGGGTATCGATTTCATGACATGTAATCCTCACTCAGTTGGGGGGCATGGGCACATTATAGTAGCCATCGATTATTTCACGAACTGGGCCGAGGCGATGCCTACATTCAACAATACAAAAAAAACTACAGCTCTATTAATTTTCAATCACATTATTACATGATTTGGAATCCCACAGTCTATCATCACTGATTATGGTAGCCACTTTCAGAACTTCATGATGTCTAAATTTGCAAAAAAGTTGGGTCTTCGACATGAAAACTCAACCCCCTACTACCCACAGACCAATGGTCAAGTTGAAGCAATCAACAAGGTTCTCATCACCATGCTTCGACGGATTATAGGAATTCACAAAACGAGTTGGAACATGATATTGTTTTCAACATTGTGGGCTTACCGAACATCCCTGAAGTCTTCCATGGGGTTTACACCCTTCCAATTAGTGTACGCCTTAGAATTTGTCTTATCGATTGAATGTGATTTCCCATTGTTAAAAATAACCGTTGAACGCCTCCCAAACACCTCTGCTGAAGAAGCACGTTTGTTGTATCTTATGCAATTGGATGAAGCTCGTCGAGATGCCACCCTAGTTATTGAAACCCAGAAGAAATGTGTCAAAGACCAATACGACGAGCATGTCAAGCCACACGTTTTCTCTAAAGGTGATCTAGTTGTCCTCTATGAACAAAATTGTGATTTTCTAGGCGCCGGAAAATTCGAGGCTATGTGGAGAGGCCCTTATATTGTCAAACAAGTATTAGAGAAGGGAGCTAATGAGTTAGTAGATTATGATGGAATTCCTTTGAGTGAACCCAGAAATGGGATTTACTTAAAGAAGTACCATGCTTAGACTATCTTTTTATGAAGTGCTTGTGTTTTATTGTATCATACTGTTGTGTGCTACATTTGTGTGCCTTTTCATTTTTTTGGTTTCCACCCTTGACCGCTTACCTTGCATTGTGCTTGGTTTCCAGATGTTGGAGTCTTCGCTACCTTACTGTGGCTTCGCCGATGATGCTAGTTGTAGCACTCAGAACCTAGCTTCTGCTGCATGGGCAATCTATGCACCCACGAACTCACTCATCAGTTTACACGGTATTTTCCTCGGTCGTGCAACCAATCATGTAGCGGAGTATAGCACAGTCATCGAATTGTTGACCAATTCTATCTCGCTTGGGGTTCGATGCCTAGTTATATGAATTGATTTGCAGCTAGTAGTGCTACAATTAAGTAATGTATATTCTATCCAAAGTCCTACTTTGTTACGGGTATATTTATGAATTCACCTCTTAGAACGTTATTTTGATTATATCGAGTACCAACACATTCCTAGATGTCTAAATACATTGATCAATGCATTAACTAATTATCTGTTGGACAGACATCTAAGACATTTATAAATCCAATCACACATCACATGTATTATACAAAGAAAAATAAGCCGGTAGAAGCCTCATGTATATATATATATATATATATATAATGATCAAACGTTTTTACAAAAAGTTTGTTTTTTTCGTCCGAAGACTAAAATATCAAAAAACAAATGACGCTCATAGCTTCTACAAAAATAACATCATGGATGTTTCTCACGATAACACACTACAACACATGCTACTTTATGAAGAAGTCATCTCAGTGGGCTAGACACGCCCACAGTATGGCACTGGAACTGCCTCGGGACCTCGCCAATCATCATATCTGGGATGCTCGCAGTCAAACCCTCTAGGTTATGCTCGATTGCTTCATAGTCATCCGCATCCCATCCTACTACTACTACTGCTTCTCCTCGCCTCTGGATAGGAGATGTACCTAGGGTCCGGAATGGTCCTACTTCTGCATGGTCAAAATATTTTTGATTAGTCATCGGATTAAAAAACACATAAAATATTTAATATTTTGAAAAAATTACAAAAAACAACACAAAAGAAAAATGATTTTCTTACCTAGTTCCCCCCACTGAGAACCCTTAGGTAGCACCAAGTCAGGATCGTTGCGAAAATCCAACCCGACATATGCATAGTCATTGATCATAAAGATATGGACTCCAACCAGTAAAAAAACATGTCTTTATAACTAATGATAGGGCCCACCACATGGCGGGACATGAGATCACACCATCACTTCATTCACAGATCTCATGGTGCTGGTACATTCCAATCTACCTGTAAGAGAAAGTGAGGGACCCTTTCCAGGAAGAAAGATACCAAAATGGATATGTACCCAAATTGTTTTAAATCCTCATTCTTGCACTTCGTCAACCAACTCTTCATACTATGGAGAAGTGTAAGTTTTAAACCTGTGAAATAAAGCATTGCATATAGATTCTTAATAAAGACATAAACTAATCAATGGCTCATACATAAAGTACACAAAGATTTTATACCAGAAACCCTCAACCGAGAAAACCTTTCTTATATTCATTATATTGAATTTCACCATTCACCATACAATATATAAATGTTTCTAGGTATTCCGTAGATAAAAAAACCCTAATCCCTTAATCTGGGATTAATTTACAAAACCGCTAAAAATAGCAAAATCAACTAAAAATAGCAAAACCGCCCAAAAACAAAATTTCGGGGCGCTGCCCCAAACCCCGTCGGTCCCGAACTACTACCTGTTTTCGAATATTGCGTGTAACTAGGGCGGGCATACCTTTCCCCCCTACGACCCCCCTAGGAAAGCACCCCATGCACATGACACAAATAGAGCACTAGTGTGAGGGATCGTTAGACGCAATTGTCATGTTTGACACGCCCACACACACACATGCAAAGAATATAGCACATACCCAACATTCTCCCACTTGTTGTTTTCTTTTCATCCAGGGGTCCATGGGATTATATAGTCAACAATCCAGGGAAAAAATGCCCATTGTTACTCTACACCAGGAGAACCTTTATGTGCTCACAGACTTTTTCAATGAATCTACAACATTCTTCAAAGTGTCAACCTTTTCCAGCAAAACCTTCTTTTCCTCAACCATGTTTCTCACAAAGTGATATTGAACATCGATATGTTTTGTCTTTGAATGATAAGCTAGGTTCTTTGCCATGAATATTGCACTCTGAATGTCACAATCTAATCTCACTGCTTGTTGTACCAACCCAATACCTGAACACAATCTTTGTAACCATACCACTTCCTTGCTTGCATGAGTGGCTGCCATGTTTTCATCTTCTATAGTTGAGAGTGCCACTACATCCTGTCTTTTGCTCATCCAACTGATTTCTCCTCCAAATAAGTTAAACACATACCTACTTGCAGATCTTCTGTGATTCAAATCTCTAGCTCAGTCTACATCAACAAAGCCATATATGTCCACCCCTTTGTCCAATCCCGGTCTTCCTTGGTAGCACAATCCGTAACTGGTGGTGCCACAAAGATACCTGAAAACCCTCTTTACTGCTGTCCAATTCTCCTTCCATGGTTTTGACATATACTTGCTCAAAACTCCCACTGCATGTGCAATGTCTGGTCTAGTACAAACCATTGCATACATCAAACTGTCAATTGCACTGGCATATGGAACATGGGACATGTCCTCTTCTTCTTTCTGTGTCTTGGGACACTGATCTGTAGATAAATTTAAACCTATAAGAATAGGAACCTTGACCGGTTTACTTCCATGCATATTAAACCTATGCAATATTGTCTCAACATATTTTCTTTGATTCAACTAGAGTTTCCTATTTGCACGATCTCTTTTAATCTCCATTCCCAGAATGAAGTTAGCAGCACTGAGATCGTTCATGTAAAATTTGGAGGATAGTTTCTATTTCACCTCCTTGATAACATCCATGTTATTTCCTACCAACAACATGTCATAAACATACAACACTACATAAATGAAGTGATTACCAACTTTCTTGGAATATACACAGTGATCAACCCTGCTTGTTACAAATCCC